>JAVIAB010000159.1:9705317-9782817 GCA_032433765.1 Megaustenia siamemsis
GCAGTGTTGGATATTCCACATTTATAGTTTTACCATCACCACTCTTTATATATAGATGGCATTGCGTTTCACGTTTTACTAAGGTCAGCGAGCTGAGAGGGAAATGCACGAAATCACCCAAAGTTTATGACATATTCAGCTATTCGAACTATAGACGGCTGATGTCATTTTACCTACAACCGCCCCTGCTCTCAAAGCTGAATGCGCCACAAACTTTGGGTAATCCTTTCAGCCCACGAACCTTAATAATAGATACTATAGGCGGCTATGGGTGTCTCGTGTATGCTTTCATGTTGTTCTCTTTCCCTCCGAGATGGAAATTCCCGTGTGAGTCGTGTGTAAACTACCGCGAATCATTTCAGGGGAAGAGGTCTATCTACAACACTCGGGAAAAAATATCACAAACAGTCAACAACAACAAAAAAAAAAGAAAAGTGCCGCGATAGCTCAGTGGTTAGTGAACTGTCCTACAAAGGACAAGAGGTAGGGTTCGATCACAACCAACGGCTCGAGCACCAAAAAAAAAAAAAAGGCGGTTCGAATCACGATGGAACTCGTCCTCCTAGACGCAGCCCCTTGCTACGAGAAACAAACGCTAGAGCACACGGCCAATTAACTCACCTTAACAAAAAGTACCTATCATTGGCTATGTCTTTCACGCCAAATGTACTCGTGACTTTGCAGAGGGTTACGATCACAACTCGGAAATAAACTGTGTATATATATTTTCCCATTAAGACAAATATCTCTCGATAGTGTACGGCTGAATACTTGCACTGCAGTTAAACAGTTATAGGACAAGACAGCACGAATAGCAGTTTCCACTGGTTTAGACTGGAGACAAATAATAATAAATTAATATTATTATTGACGAAATTCCCGAAGCAATAGATTAACGAATCATTTTAGGGAAGATGTATGTTCGTCTCTTCCCTTGAAATGATCCGCTGATCTGTCACCTTGTAAATTACTGTGTACTATTTGTTTAGATGTTATGTGGTTCATTCATTAATCTGGTGAGTCACAAGACTATACCTAGCCCTGTATACTGAGTGATTCGATGAGCACGATCATATAAGTGGAGACCGCCTCTGTGCGCAGGCAATGGGTAGAGTCATTACAGAGGTCAACGATAGGTAGAGTCGCCTTTGTATACGTCCTTGGAAATGCGGGAGTTCGGGGAAATGAAAGAGTGGACAGACTGGCTAGCTGTGCTGTCGTTGAAGAAGGTCAACCAATGGATCGGGCGGACATTATTAAAGCCCTTCAAGATGCTGGAAAGGTACAAGACTACGACAACCATGAGCTCACGTCACTGCTTCGGATGAAGGAGATGGGATAAAGATGGACACAGCTGGAAACCAGAAGCTTAATAGGCGCATAAGAGGACTTGTCAACCAACCTAGGACTTGGGTCGCTAATCACTGCGGGACATGCTGAAGAAGGGATCTCAGCACATATTGACATGTTGGGAGTGCAATGATGATAAACCACAGATAACTCGATAACTCAATAACTCAGTGATTATAACCCACAAATAACTCAATAACTCCATGATGATAAACCAAAAATAGCTCTATAACTCAATCATGATAACCCACAAATAATTCAATAACTAAATAGTGATAACCCACAAATAACTCAATAAATTAGTGATTATAACCCACAAATAACTCAATAGCTCAATAACTCAGTGATTATAACTCACAAATAACTCAATGATGATAAACCACAAATAGCTCAATAACTCAATGATGATAAACCACAAATAATTCAATAACTCAGTAATGATAACCCACAAATAACTCAATGTTATTGGTTAGTTTCGTTTGTAATGCATGTAGATTTTGAAGTTCGCTACTTTGAGATAATACAAACATAAAATATCGCGCGAGAAAACGAGTAAAGTTGTCGAAACAGGAAGAAAAAAATAAAACGATACTTAAAAAGGTAAACATAAAGATAGACAAGACAAACTGTGACGTTTCGGCAAATAGTGGCTTCTCTATCAGAGTTCGAATATCTTTCTTTCCGTTTTGTTTTTGTAAAAAAAAAGTAAAGTGCCACCGTCACGCCAAGTGGCTTATAAGCAATATGGTGTTAGTGACCATAAATTTTACAGACCTTCGGCACAGGATTTTTGGGGTAATGTGACCCGTACCGCTTTACTTTCCCAGAAAAAAAATCCGGTACCCATTAAAAGCTGGGTGAACCAGAGCCGCCGATTGTGATCGAACCCTACCTCTTGTCCTTTGTAGTCCAGTTCACTAACCACTGAGCTATTGCGGCTCCCTTTTTATTTATTTTTAAATATTTTGATTGTGTTTGGTAGTTAATATGTTGTTGTTGCGTTCGCCAGCTTTCAACTCTGACAAAGTCCCTAGAGACTAGGAACTGAATTTTGCTTGTTAATCCATTTTTCCCTGGCAGCCGTGTGCACAGGCGTCCCTCGCCGCACAGGCAGATAACTCCAACTTCGGAGGTACTCATGTTTTTTTCCCGTCGATGAGTAACTGACGTTTCAATCCGGGCCTCGCTGCTGAGACTAGGGGTGGTTACCGCAGAGAGAAATCATAAATAAAAATCCCAACTGGTGTAGCAGGGATTTGAACCCACAACCGCTCTGTCTCGAAGCCGGCGTCTTGCCTCGTAATATAAGGAAACTGCAACAATGAACACTTTTCGAGCATAGCCTTCAATGGTTCCTGCCGCCTATCCACCCTATACCGGTAGTTAATATTAAAGATACTATTTGATGGTAACTGTTAAATGTCCTAACCACTCAATTCATTATTTCTGGTGTAATTCAGCAGCGATCTTCTCATTTACTTCCACATTTACCTTTCAGCGTCGAGGGGAGAAATAATCTACTGTCTTTTGCTCAGCACTGATGTTGTACCGGATCTCTCATGATATTTCTCATTCTTGGCTTCCGTTCTTCACGTTTAGTTCATAAAATTCTCTGCCAGAGGTTCTCAGCCTTTTCCCCACTTGTATACCGCCTGGCTATCTATTTCTATAATTTGAGCAACATGTTTTAAGTTGATAGGAGCAGGTGGTGGGGTGTAATGGACACTCCTACAAAGAAGGGTTACAGCTTTGCAAACGAGCAGCAAAATAAAATTATGACGTTTCGGCCTACATTAAACATTTTACACATGACGACCAGTCGAGTACGGATCGAAGCTACAATTAATTGTAAAGTACGAGGCTTGAACCGCGTCTTAGCACGCGAGTCCTAACCCATATGTGCTCGGCCGCCTATCCAAAAGTGTTTGGAGACTTCTGGACAGTGTCGCTTCACACATCGAAACTCATGATAGAGGCGGCATTCTTCACCTTTCCGGAGTACTACCCTGGTATCTATACAGAATAATTCAGATGACAGCGGCTGGGTTGGCCGCAGAGGTATTTTGGTTTCCAATCACGAGTACAACACACACTATTTCCAGCGGGAATCTAACACGGGTTGTCCGAACGTCGGTAGCTTGTCGGGTGGTTTTCCCAACTAGGCTACACAGGTTCCCTAAACCACAGAGTTCCAGCCAACCGTTTTTTATTCTTACAATTCATCTAATTCCTATTTTAAATTAATTATTTTATTGTAACATCTTTCCTAGTCTTCTCATTTCATTTCAGTCTCTATTCCAGATCCACTAGTTCTGGTTACCCTAGAACATGTCGTAAAGTTATTCTTCACTTCACTCTCTATTCCAGATCCACTAGTTCTGGTTACCCTAGAACATGTCGTTAAGTTATTCTTCACTTCACTTTCTATTCTAGATCCACTAGTTCAGGCTACTCTAGAACATGTTCAGTTATTTTTCACTTCAGTCTCTATTCTAATCCACTAGTTCTGGCTACCCTAGAACATGTCGTTAAGTTATTCTTCACTTCACTCTCTATTCTAGACCCACTAGTTCTGGCTACCCTAGAACATGTCGTTAAGTTATTCTTCACTTCACTCTCTATTCTAGACCCACTAGTTCTGGCTACCCTAGAACATGTCGTTAAGTTATTCTTCACTTCACTCTCTATTCTAGACCCACTAGTTCTGGCTACCCTAGAACATGTCGTTAAATTATTCTTCACTTCACTCTCTATTCTAGACCCACTAGTTCTGGTTACCCTAGAACATGTCGTTAAGTTTTTCTTCACTTCACTCTCTATTCTAGACCCACTAGTTCTGGTTACCCTAGAACATGTCGTTAAGTTTTTCTTCACTTCACTCTCTATTCTAGACCCACTAGTTCTGGTTACTCTAGAACATGTCGTTAAGTTATTCTTCACTTCACTCTCTATTCTAGACCCACTAGTTCTGGTTACTCTAGAACATGTCATTAATTTTTTCTTCACTTCACTCTCTATTCTAGACCCACTAGTTCTGGTTACTCTAGAACATGTCGTAAAGTTATTCTTCACTTCACTCTCTATTCTAGACCCACTAGTTCTGGTTACTCTAGAACATGTCGTTAAGTTATTCTTCACTTCACTCTCTATTCTAGACCCACTAGTTCTGGTTACTCTAGAACATGTCGTTAAGTTATTCTTCACTTCACTCTCTATTCTAGACCCACTAGTTCTGGTTACTCTAGAACATGTCGTAAAGTTATTCTTCACTTCACTCTCTATTCTAGACCCACTAGTTCTGGTTACTCTAGAACATGTCGTTAAGTTATTCTTCCCTTCACTCTCTATTCTAGACCCACTAGTTCTGGTTACTCTAGAACATGTCGTAAAGTTATTCTTCACTTCACTCTATATTCTAGACCCACTAGTTCTGGCTAACCTAGAACATGTCGTAAAGTTATTCTTCACTTCACTCTCTATTCTAGACCCACTAGTTCTGGTTACTCTAGAACATGTCGTAAAGTTATTCTTCACTTCACTCTCTATTCTAGACCCACTAGTTCTGGTTACTCTAGAACATGTCGTAAAGTTATTCTTCACTTCACTCTCTATTCTAGACCCACTAGTTCTGGTTACTCTAGAACATGTCGTAAAGTTATTCTTCACTTCACTCTCTATTCTAGACCCACTAGTTCTGGTTACTCTAGAACATGTCGTTAAGTTATTCTTCACTTCACTCTCTATTCTAGACCCACTAGTTCTGGCTAACCTGGAACATGTCGTAATGTTATTCTTCACTTCACTCTCTATTCTAGACCCACTAGTTCAGGCTAACCTAGAACATGTCGTAAAGTTATTCTTCACTTCACTCTCTATTCTAGACCCACTAGTTCTGGTTACTCTAGAACATGTCGTTAAGTTATTCTTCACTTCACTCTCTATTCTAGACCCACTAGTTCTGGCTAACCTAGAACATGTCGTAAAGTTATTCTTCACTTCACTCTCTATTCTAGACCCACTAGTTCTGGTTACTCTAGAACATGTCGTAAAGTTATTCTTCACTTCACTCTCTATTCTAGACCCACTAGTTCTGGTTACTCTAGAACATGTCGTTAAGTTATTCTTCACTTCACTCTCTATTCTAGACCCACTAGTTCTGGTTACTCTAGAACATGTCGTTAAGTTATTCTTCACTTCACTCTCTATTCTAGACCCACTAGTTCTGGTTACTCTAGAACATGTCGTAAAGTTATTCTTCACTTCACTCTCTATTCTAGACCCACTAGTTCTGGTTACTCTAGAACATGTCGTTAAGTTATTCTTCCCTTCACTCTCTATTCTAGACCCACTAGTTCTGGTTACTCTAGAACATGTCGTAAAGTTATTCTTCACTTCACTCTATATTCTAGACCCACTAGTTCTGGCTAACCTAGAACATGTCGTAAAGTTATTCTTCACTTCACTCTCTATTCTAGACCCACTAGTTCTGGTTACTCTAGAACATGTCGTTAAGTTATTCTTCACTTCACTCTCTATTCTAGACCCACTAGTTCTGGTTACTCTAGAACATGTCGTAAAGTTATTCTTCACTTCACTCTCTATTCTAGACCCACTAGTTGTGGTTACTCTAGAACATGTCGTAAAGTTATTCTTCACTTCACTCTCTATTCTAGACCCACTAGTTCTGGTTACTCTAGAACATGTCGTTAAGTTATTCTTCACTTCACTCTCTATTCTAGACCCACTAGTTCTGGTTACTCTAGAACATGTCGTTAAGTTATTCTTCACTTCACTCTCTATTCTAGACCCACTAGTTCTGGTTACTCTAGAACATGTCGTAAAGTTATTCTTCACTTCACTCTCTATTCTAGACCCACTAGTTCTGGTTACTCTAGAACATGTCGTTAAGTTATTCTTCACCTCACTCTCTATTCTAGACCCACTAGTTCTGGTTACTCTAGAACATGTCGTTAAGTTATTCTTCACCTCATTCTCATTTTCAGCTGCTACTGTTTCTGTTACTTTTAATTTATCACCTGTAATCACCTGCAGAAAGA
Organism: Megaustenia siamemsis; assembly: GCA_032433765.1. NCBI lineage: Eukaryota > Metazoa > Mollusca > Gastropoda > Stylommatophora > Ariophantidae > Megaustenia > Megaustenia siamemsis. The sequence goes on from JAVIAB010000159.1 coordinate 9,711,725, forward strand.
TCAAAGCCTGACACTGCGGAAAAGAAAACTAATTCACTCCAAATGATGAAGATACTATGCAATCCATTTTTGACAATAGAAACAAGAAAAGAGTTCTTAAATGTTATGTAGAACCAGTCTTAACATATGGATGTGAATCGTGGACAGTAGGACAACAGAAAAGAAAATCACTGGCGGCTGTAAAAATGTGGTTTTACAGAAGAATGTTGAGAATACCATGGACAGCTAAGAAGAGTAATGGCAATGTTCTGAAAGAGGGCAAAGCAAAAGAGAGCTAATTTCCAATATTAGGAAGAAACAATCATCATTTTTTGGCCATGTAATGAGAAGAGAACAACTGGAATATATTGTAACAACTGGAAAAATTGAGGGACGAAGAGATAGAGGGAAGCACAGAAAGAAAATACCAGACATCTTAAAAGAATGGCTTGGCAGAAGATCAACAACAGAAATGATAAATAACTTTCGTGATCGAAAGTTGCGGAGAGACATGATCACCTACTCCAGCAGGCCCGGCACTTGAAGATGATGATTATAAAAAAACGGATTGCATAGGATCTTCCTTAACTCTTGGAAAGCTTTGGCCACGACAAAAGTTTGGCCTGCTATGAGCAGGCTGAAATAACAATAATTGAAGGCATGGCTTATGGGCGACGCCTGCATGTCAGGTCCTACATATCGATCTCCCCACGAAAAGTCATAGCTGGCTGGAAAGAACAATAATTGAAGGCATGACTCATGGGCGACGCCTGCATGTCAAGTCCTACATATCTCTCTCCCCCACGAAAGTCATAGCTGGCTGGAAAGAACAATAATTGAAGGCGTGGCTCATGGGCGACGCCTGCATGTCAGGTCCTACATATCTCTCTTCCCCACGAAAAGTCATAGCTGGCTGGAAAGAACAATAATTGAAGGCGTGGCTCATGGGCGACGCCTGCATGTCAGGTCCTACATATCTCTCTTCCCACGAAAAGTCATAGCTGGCTGGAAAGAACAATAACTGAAGGCGTGGCTCATGGCAACGCCTGCATGTCAGGTCCTACATATCTCTCTCATCACGAAAAGTCATAGCTGGCTGGAAGAACAATAATTGAAGGCATGGCTCATGGGCAACGCCTGCATGTCAGGTCCTACATATCTCTCTTCCCCACGAAAAGTCATAGCTGGCTGGAAAGAACAATAATTGAAGGCGTGGCTCATGGGCGACGCCTGCATGTCAAGTCCTACATCTCTCTCTCTCTCCCCCCCCCCCCCCCCCCACGAAAAGTCATAGCTGGCTGGAAAGAACAATAATTGAAGGCGTGGCTCATGGGCGACGCCTGCATGGCAGGTCCTACATATCTCTTTCTCTTCCACCAGACCCAGTATTGAAATAAGGACGTCATGCATGGAAGTTATTTTGTTATTGCCACACGTTGGTCTCTTGGCCATGTCCGAGCCTTTTCAGATCATGACGTGATACTGGCCATCATTGACATGTTGATTGATCGTATTGGCCATCATTGACATGTTGATTGATCGTGCTGGCCATCATTGACATGCTGATTGATCGTACTGGCCATCATTGACATGTTGATTCATCATACTGGCCATCATTGACATGTTGATTGATCGTACTGGCCAACATTGACATATTGTTGATTGATCGTACTGGCTATCATTGACATGTTGATTCATCGTACTGGCCATCATTGACATGTTGTTAATTGATCGTACTGGCCATCATTGACATGTTGATTGATCGTACTGGCTATCATTGACATGTTGATTGATCGTACAGGCCATCATTGACATGTTGATTCATCGTACTGGCCATCATTGACATGTTGTTAATTGATCGTACTGGCCATCATTGACATGTTGATTGATAGTACTGGCCATCATTGACATGCTGATTCATCGTACAGGCCATCATTGACATGTTGATTGATCGTACTGGCCATCATTGACATGTTGGTTGATCGTACTGGCCATCATTGACATGTTGATTCATCGTACTGGCCATCATTGACATGTTGTTAATTGATCGTACTGGCCATCATTGACATGTTGTTAATTGATCGTACTGGCCATCATTGACATGTTGATTCATTGTACAGGCCATCATCGACATGTTGTTAATTGATCGTACAGACCATCATCGACATGTTGATTGATCGTACTGGCCATCATTGACATGTTGTTAATTGATCGTACTGGCCATCATCGACATGTTGTTAATTGATCGTACTGGCCATCATCGACATGTTAATTGATCGTACTGGCCATCATCGACATGTTGATTGATCGTACTGGCCATCATTGACATGTTGTTAATTGATCGTACAGGCCATCATTGACATGTTGTTAATTGATCGTACTGGCCATCATCGACATGTTGTTAATTGATCGTACTGACCATCATCGACATGTTGTTAATTGATCGTACTGGCCATCATCGAAATGTTGTTAATTGATCGTACTGGCCATCATCGACATGTTGTTAATTGATCGTACAGGCCATCATTGACATGTTGATTGATCGTACTGGCCATCATCAACATGTTAATTGATCGTACAGGCCATCATCGACATGTTGATTGATCGTACAGGCCATCATCGACATGTTGATTGATCGTACTGGCCATCATCGACATGTTAATTGATCGTACTGGCCATCATCAACATGTTGTTAATTGATCATACAGGCCATCATTGACATGTTAATTGATCGTACTGGCCATCATTGACATGTTGTTAATTGATCGTACTGGCCATCATTGACATGTTGATTCATTGTACAGGCCATCATCGACATGTTGTTAATTGATCGTACAGACCATCATCGACATGTTGATTGATCGTACTGGCCATCATTGACATGTTGTTAATTGATCGTACAGGCCATCATTGACATGTTGATTGATCGTACAGGCCATCATCGACATGTTGATTGATCGTACAGGCCATCATCGACATGTTGATTGATCGTACTGGCCATCATCGACATGTTGTTAATTGATCGTACAGGCCATCATCGACATGTTGATTGATCGTACTGGCCATCATCGACATGTTGTTAATTGATCGTACAGGCCATCATCGACATGTTGATTGATCGCACTGACCATCATCGACATGTTGTTAATTGATCGTACTGGCCATCATCGACATGTTGTTAACTGATCGTACTGGCCATCATCGACATGTTAATTGATCGTACTGGCCATCATCGACATGTTGATTGATCGTACTGGCCATCATTGACATGTTGTTAATTGATCGTACAGGCCATCATTGACATGTTGTTAATTGATCGTACTGGCCATCATCGACATGTTGTTAATTGATCGTACTGGCCATCATCGACATGTTGTTAATTGATCGTACTGACCATCATCGACATGTTGTTAATTGATCGTACTGGCCATCATCGAAATGTTGTTAATTGATCGTACTGGCCATCATCGACATGTTGTTAATTGATCGTACAGGCCATCATTGACATGTTGATTGATCGTACTGGCCATCATCAACATGTTAATTGATCGTACAGGCCATCATCGACATGTTGATTGATCGTACAGGCCATCATCGACATGTTGATTGATCGTACTGGCCATCATCGACATGTTAATTGATCGTACTGGCCATCATCAACATGTTGTTAATTGATCATACAGGCCATCATTGACATGTTAATTGATCGTACTGGCCATCATCGACATGTTGTTAATTGATCGTACTGACCATCATCGACATGTTGTTAATTGATCGTACAGGCCATCATCGACATGTTGATTCATCGTACAGGCCATCATTGACATGTTGATTGATCGTACAGGCCAACATTGACATGTTGATTGATCATACTGGCCATCATTGACATGTTGATTGATCGTACTGGCCATCATTGACATGTTGATTCATCGTACAGGCCATCATCGACATGTTGATTGATCGTACTGGCCATCATCGACATGTTGTTAATTGATCGTACAGGCCATCATTGACATGTTGTTAATTGATCGTACTGGCCATCATCGACATGTTGTTAATTGATCGTACTGGCCATCATTGACATGTTGTTAATTGATCGTACTGGCCATCATTGACATGTTGTTAATTGATCGTACAGGCCATCATTGACATGTTGTTAATTGATCGTACAGGCCATCATCGACATGTTGTTAATTGATCGTACTGACCATCATCGACATGTTGTTAATTGATCGTACAGGCCATCATCGACATGTTGATTCATCGTACAGGCCATCATTGACATGTTGATTGATCGTACAGGCCAACATTGACATGTTGATTGATCATACTGGCCATCATTGACATGTTGATTGATCGTACTGGCCATCATTGACATGTTGATTCATTGTACAGGCCATCATCGACATGTTGATTGATCGTACAGGCCATCATTGACATGTTGATTGATCGTACTGGCCATCATCGACATGTTAATTGATCGTACTGGCCATCATCAACATGTTGTTAATTGATCATACAGGCCATCATTGACATGTTAATTGATCGTACTGGCCATCATCGACATGTTGTTAATTGATCGTACTGACCATCATCGACATGTTGTTAATTGATCGTACAGGCCATCATCGACATGTTGATTCATCGTACAGGCCATCATTGACATGTTGATTGATCGTACAGGCCAACATTGACATGTTGATTGATCATACTGGCCATCATTGACATGTTGATTGATCGTACTGGCCATCATTGACATGTTGATTCATCGTACAGGCCATCATCGACATGTTGATTGATCGTACTGGCCATCATCGACATGTTGTTAATTGATCGTACAGGCCATCATTGACATGTTGTTAATTGATCGTACTGGCCATCATCGACATGTTGTTAATTGATCGTACTGGCCATCATTGACATGTTGTTAATTGATCGTACTGGCCATCATTGACATGTTGTTAATTGATCGTACAGGCCATCATTGACATGTTGTTAATTGATCGTACAGGCCATCATCGACATGTTGTTAATTGATCGTACTGACCATCATCGACATGTTGTTAATTGATCGTACAGGCCATCATCGACATGTTGATTCATCGTACAGGCCATCATTGACATGTTGATTGATCGTACAGGCCAACATTGACATGTTGATTGATCATACTGGCCATCATTGACATGTTGATTGATCGTACTGGCCATCATTGACATGTTGATTCATCGTACAGGCCATCATCGACATGTTGATTGATCGTACTGGCCATCGTCGACATGTTGTTAATTGATCGTACAGGCCATCATTGACATGTTGTTAATTGATCGTACTGGCCATCATCGACATGTTGTTAATTGATCGTACTGGCCATCATTGACATGTTGTTAATTGATCGTACTGGCCATCATTGACATGTTGTTAATTGATCGTACAGGCCATCATCGACATGTTGTTAATTGATCGTACTGGCCATCATCGACATGTTGTTAATTGATCGTACAGGCCATCATTGACATGTTGTTAATTGATCGTACTGGCCATCATCGACATGTTGTTAATTGATCGTACTGGCCATCATCGACATGTTGTTAATTGATCGTACAGGCCATCATTGACATGTTGATTGATCGTACTGACCATCATCAACATGTTGGTGATTGATCGTATTGGCCATCATCGACATGATGGTGATTGATCGTATTGGCCATCATCGACATGTTGGTGATTGATCGTATTGGCCATCATCGACATGTTGGTGATTGATCGTACAGGCCATCATTGACATGTTGATTGATCGTACTGGCCATCACCGACATGTTGGTGATTGATCGTATTGGCCATCATCGACATGTTGTTAATTGATCGTACAGGCCATCATCGACATGTTGATTGATCGTACTGGCCATCACCGACATGTTGGTGATTGATCGTATTGGCCATCACCGACATGTTGTTAATTGATCGTACTGGCCATCATCGACATGTTGTTAATTGATCGTACTGGCCATCATCGACATGTTGGTGATTGATCGTATTGGCCATCATCGACATGTTGTTAATTGATCGTACAGGCCATCATCGACATGTTGGTGATTGATCGTATTGGCCATCATCGACATGTTGGTGATTGATCGTACTGACCATCATCGACATGTTGTTAATTGATCGTACTGGCCATCATCGACATGTTGATTGATCGTACTGGCCAACATTGACACGTTTATTGATCGTACTGGCCATCATCGACATGTTGTTAATTGATCGTACAGGCCAACATTGACATGTTGATTGATCGTACTGGCCATCATCGACATGTTGTTAAGTGATCGTACTGACCATCATCGACATGTTGATTGATCGTACTAGCCATCATCGACATGTTAATTGATCGTACTGACCATCATCGACATGTTGTTAATTGATCGTACTGGCCATCATCGACATGTTGATTGATCGTACTGGCCATCATTGACATGTTGATTGATCGTACTGGCCATCATTGACATGTTGATTGATCGTACTGGCCATCATTGACATGTTAATTGATCGTACTGGCCATCATCGACATATTGATTGATCGCACTGGCCATCATCGACATGTTGTTAATTGATCGTACTGACCATCATCGACATGTTGTTAATTGATCGTACAGGCCATCATTGACATGTTGATTGATCGTACAGGCCATCATCGACATGTTGATTGATCGTACAGGCCATCATCGACATGTTGTTAATTGATCGCACTGGCCATCATCGACATGTTGTTAATTGATCGTACTGGCCATCATCGACATGTTGATTGATCGTACAGGCCATCATCGACATGTTGTTAATTGATCGTACAGGCCATCATCGACATGTTGTTAATTGATCGTACAGGCCATCATCGACATGTTGTTAATTGATCGTACTGGCCAACATTGACATGTTGTTAATTGATCGTACTGGCCAACATTGACATGTTGTTAATTGATCACACTAACCATTTAAGGTCATTTTTTTTTGACAATGAAGACATTTAGCCCAACAGTGACGAATAATTCAACCCATTCTTTTCTTCTCTCTCTCTGTCTCTCTCTCTCTGTCTCTGTCTCTCTCTCTCTCTCTGTCTGTCTGTCTCTCTCTCTCTGTCTCTCTCTCTCTGTTCGTATCCTGCTCTCATTACCTTATGTAAGAACACAGCACATCACGTGACCATATTTAAGTTTAAAAAAAAAAATCATAAATCCACAAATAAACGAAACAAAATGTGAAGATATAAATAGTCTTTCCTCGGGTAAAGTTCTTTTTTCAAAGAAATTTGTATTTCCAAATTCACAAGAGCTCTTCTGTCTTTGTCCCTCACTGGGTTTAGTTTCTCAGAAAGAATGACGATATCTCTGCAATGTCGGATCTGCTGATAGAGACTACCTAGTTTTACAATCAATCCCCACTAGAAAATATAATCTGAAACTGCTCCGATATGAACTAAAGTAAAGTAAGGTTCATATCCTTGACCGAACGTTGCGATTACCCAAGCATTTTTATGTCCGTGTAACTGTGTAGGCGTTGTACTGTCAGCGGTTTGCCTTGACCTTCTGGCGGTAGGCGTGGTCATAAGGACGGTAATCCCACGAGTCGTGATTTCTTTAAAAACTGGGCACAGCGGGACTCGATCCCCGGACCTCGGGGTTGTGGAACAGAGTACGCTACCTCTAAGCCACGGACGTCTACACAACAGGAACTAAGCTATGAATATGGCTCCTGCATTTTCACCATTTTCTTTGAGTTTCATAATTCACGGCACAACCTCACAAGATATCTCAATCATCAAGTTAATTATCATCATGTTCTTTAACTTTTGTATCAACAATTGCTTAACTAAATTCCCACAACTGACTTTCGCCTGTTCGTCCTTAACTCATCAAACAGGTTTCCATACCAGGTTGTAGATCACATCTCTTTGATGTGTCGATACAGCTGGTGAGACATCCAAAATAGTTGTTGTTGTAGTTAGTCGAAGGCCCCGGTATCACTGCAAAAGAACTAAATTTGCTCAACCGCCAGTGCTAGTGGAATCATCCGGATTAACATATATTCTCAAACTAGTTGCAGCCAAATAACGGAGACATGCCAGGAAGGCTTGCGAAACGAATCCCCAACCAAAAACATTTATTACATGCCCTTGATGTATGGGAGTGGTCCATGTAGCTTTGTCTAATGAAGTAAAAGATATACACATCCAAATCCAACTATCTATCTATCTATTGTCGTTTCGAGCCGAAGACGGCACATAGGGCAGAATTGCAATCTCAAAAACAGAAACCTTGCGTTCCAAAATGGCACATATTGCAGAGATCACTGCTTCTAAATCTAGGGTTCTGTTTCCATAACAATGCTTTTTACAATGACAGCTTGTCAAGCCATCAATCAACCTCCTTAGTCGCCTCTTACGACATGCCTGGAAGGTCACAGTGTCACTAATCCAACTATAGATTTAGTAAATCTTTGGTTGACTGTGTCTCATCCATGTAAAATAACAATTGTGGTTTTGAATTGTGAGTGTGTGTTTGACCATTTTCGTCTTGTCAGACAGTCTAGTGGAGGTTATTGTGCATTTTTTGGAGGTTTTGTTTTGTCGAACAGTTTCTCTCGTGGCTAATTCTACCAATGTTTGACAAACACACACGGCCACAGAATGAACAAGTCAGGCTCACTGGTCCACAGGGTTCTCCTTCCTTTATCATGGTCTTTTCTTTTCTAAGTTTTGCCTTCGCACAGTTTCAAATAATGCTATCCCATTCCTTACACATGCTCTTCATAAGGTGCGATCACTTGCCAGCTGTTTCTAGTCATTTTCACAAAAGGAGAAGTCATTCAGAGATGATTTACATATAATTGTGAGTGTAAATCAAGGTAAAATGATTAGGTAAAACAATGGACTTCATGGCTCGATGAGAACATATTTACACTATAATGCTTTGTACTTTTAGTTCCAGTGTTCCTGTCTTCGTCATGCAAATGTTCGCTACTGCTTCCATAGTATTACGATCAACGTAACGATAGACATTGTAAACAATAAAACAAGGGGAATCTGACATCATGAACAAACTCAAAAAGATAAATGGTTTAATGAGAATTTGATCATCAACTGATGAAGACATGACAGATGACTAAATAGAAACGTTTTTCATCTTCTGTATATAATTAAATGAATATTGACAACAAAGCACTCCAAATGAATGCGCGTATGTAGCCAAGTAAGGCACGAACTGACAACATCCACGATTATCATCCCAGTAACATCTTCAACTCATTCCTCTGCTGGATGCCTCTATTGATCTCCATCTGGGCTCTCTCCAGTGTCTCCTCGTATTTGCCCATCAGAATGTACAGCATGATACTTTTACCTTCAGCTAGAGAGGGGACAAAAGTAATAATCAAACATTAATCTTTACGTTCATGTTTACCTTCAGCTAGAGAGGGGACAAAAGTAATAATCAAACATTAATCTTTACGTTCATGTTTACCTTCAGCTAGAGAGGGGACAAAAGTAATAATCAAACATTGATCTTTACGTTCATGTTTACCTTCGGCTGAAGAGGTTACAAAGATTATAATAAAACATTAATCTTTACTTTTATGTTTACTTTCTCCTTCTACATTTTCTTCCTCTTCATCGTACCCCAGCTCACCTCAGCCTTTCATCACCTCACATCTTACCTCAGCTCACCTCAGCCTTTCATCACCTCACATCTTACCTCAGCTCACCTCAGCCTTTCATCACCTCACATCTTACCCCAGCTCACCTCAGCCTTTCATCACCTCACATCTTACCTCAGCTCACCTCAGCCTTTCATCACCTCACATCTTACCTCAGCTCCCCTGAGCCTTTCATCACCTCACCTCTTACCCCAGCTCCTCTGAGCCTTTCATCACCTCACATCTTAACCCATCTCCCCTGAGCCTTTCATCACCTCACATCTTACCCCAGCTCCCCTGAGCCTTTCATCACCTCACATCTTACCCCAGCTCACTTGAGCCTTTCATCAACTCACATCTTACCCCAGCTCCCCTGAGCCTTTCATCACCTCACATCTTACCACAGCTCCCCTGAGCCTTTCATCACCTCACATCTTACCCCAGCTCACTTGAACCTTTCATCACTTCCCATCTTTACCCAGCTCACTTGAGCCTTTCATCACCTCACATCTTACCCCAGCTCATCTAAACCTTTCATCACCTCACATCTTACCACAGCTCATCTGAGCCTTTCATCACCTCACATCTTACCTCAGCCTTTCATCACTTCACATCCTACCTCAGTTCACCTGAACCTTTCATCACCTCACATCTTACCTCAGCCTTTCATCACTTCCCATCTTACCTCAGTTCACCTGAACCTTTCATCACCTCACATCTTACCCCAACCTTTCATCACCTCACATCTTACCTCAGCCTTTCATCACTTCACATCTTACCTCAGTTCACCTGAACCTTTCATCACCTCACATCTTACCCCAACCTTTCATCACCTCACATCTTACCCAACCTTTCATCACCTCACATCTTACCTCAGCCTTTCATCACCTCACATCTTACACCAGCTCACCTGAAACTTTCATCACCTCACATCTTACCCCAGCTCATCTGAACCTTTCATCACCTCACATCTTACCCCAGCTCATCTGAACATTTCATCACCTCACATCTTACACCAGCTCACCTGAACCTTTCATCACCTCACATCTTACACCAGCTCACCTGAACCTTTCATCACCTCACATCTTACACCAGCTCACCTGAACCTTTCATCACCTCACATCTTACCTCAGCTCATCTCAGCCTTTCATCACCTCACATCTTACCTCAGCTCACCTCAGCCTTTCATCACCTCACATCTTACCCCAGCTCACCTCAGCCTTTCATCACCTCACATCTTACCTCAGCTCACCTCAGCCTTTCATCACCTCACATCTTACCTCAGCTCCCCTGAGCCTTTCATCACCTCACCTCTTACCCCAGCTCCTCTGAGCCTTTCATCACCTCACATCTTAACCCATCTCCCCTGAGCCTTTCATCACCTCACATCTTACCCCAGCTCCCCTGAGCCTTTCATCACCTCACATCTTACCCCAGCTCACTTGAGCCTTTCATTAACTCACATCTTACCCCAGCTCCCCTGAGCCTTTCATCACCTCACATCTTACCACAGCTCCCCTGAGCCTTTCATCACCTCACATCTTACCCCAGCTCACTTGAACCTTTCATCACTTCACATCTTTACCCAGCTCACTTGAGCCTTTCATCACCTCACATCTTACCCCAGCTCATCTAAACCTTTCATCACCTCACATCTTACCACAGCTCATCTGAGCCTTTCATCACCTCACATCTTACCTCAGCCTTTCATCACTTCACATCCTACCTCAGTTCACCTGAACCTTTCATCACCTCACATCTTACCTCAGCCTTTCATCACTTCCCATCTTACCTCAGTTCACCTGAATCTTTCATCACCTCACATCTTACCCCAACCTTTCATCACCTCACATCTTACCTCAGCCTTTCATCACTTCACATCTTACCTCAGTTCACCTGAACCTTTCATCACCTCACATCTTACCCCAACCTTTCATCACCTCACATCTTACCCCAACCTTTCATCACCTCACATCTTACCTCAGCCTTTCATCACCTCACATCTTACACCAGCTCACCTGAACCTTTCATCACCTCACATCTTACCCCAGCTCATCTGAACCTTTCATCACCTCACATCTTACCCCAGCTCATCTGAACATTTCATCACCTCACATCTTACACCAGCTCACCTGAACCTTTCATCACCTCACATCTTACACCAGCTCACCTGAACCTTTCATCACCTCACATCTTACCCCAGCTCACCTGAACCTTTCATCACCTCACATCTTACCCCAGCTCACCTGAGCCTTTCATCACCTCACATCTTACCCCAGCTCATCTAAACCTTTCATCACCTCACATTTTACCCCAGCTCACCTGAGCCTTTCATCACCTCACATCTTACCTCAGCCTTTCATCACTTCACATCTTACCTCAGCTCACCTGAACCTTTCCTCACCTCACATCTTACCCCAGCTCACCTGAGCCTTTCATCACCTCACATCTTACCTCAGCCTTTCATCACCTCACATCTTACCTCAGCTCACCTGAGCCTTTCATCACCTCACATCTTACCTCAGCCTTTCATCACCTCACATTTTACCTCAGCTCCCCTGAGCCTTTCATCACCTCACATCTTACCTCAGCTCACCTGAGCCTTTCATCACCTCACATCTTACCTCAGCCTTTCATCACCTCACATCTTACCTCAGCTCACCTGAACCTTTCATCACCTCACATCTTACCTCAGCTCACCTCAATCGTTCATCACCTCACATCTTACCTCAGCCTTTCATCACCTCACATCTTACCTCAGCTCACCTGAGCCTTTCATCACCTCACATCTTACCTCAGCTCACCTGAGCCTTTCATCACCTCACATCTTACCTCAGCTCACCTGAGCCTTTCATCACCTCACATCTTACCTCAGCTCACCTCAGCCTTTCATCACCTCACATCTTACCCCAGCTCACCTCAGCCTTTCATCACCTCACATCTTACCTCAGCTCACCTCAGCCTTTCATCACCTCACATCTTACCTCAGCTCCCCTGAGCCTTTCATCACCTCACCTCTTACCCCAGCTCCTCTGAGCCTTTCATCACCTCACATCTTAACCCATCTCCCCTGAGCCTTTCATCACCTCACATCTTACCCCAGCTCCCCTGAGCCTTTCATCACCTCACATCTTACCCCAGCTCACTTGAGCCTTTCATCAACTCACATCTTACCCCAGCTCCCCTGAGCCTTTCATCACCTCACATCTTACCACAGCTCCCCTGAGCCTTTCATCACCTCACATCTTACCCCAGCTCACTTGAACCTTTCATCACTTCACATCTTTACCCAGCTCACTTGAGCCTTTCATCACCTCACATCTTACCCCAGCTCATCTAAACCTTTCATCACCTCACATCTTACCACAGCTCATCTGAGCCTTTCATCACCTCACATCTTACCTCAGCCTTTCATCACTTCACATCCTACCTCAGTTCACCTGAACCTTTCATCACCTCACATCTTACCTCAGCCTTTCATCACTTCCCATCTTACCTCAGTTCACCTGAACCTTTCATCACCTCACATCTTACCCCAACCTTTCATCACCTCACATCTTACCTCAGCCTTTCATCACTTCACATCTTACCTCAGTTCACCTGAACCTTTCATCACCTCACATCTTACCCCAACCTTTCATCACCTCACATCTTACCCCAACCTTTCATCACCTCACATCTTACCTCAGCCTTTCATCACCTCACATCTTACACCAGCTCACCTGAAACTTTCATCACCTCACATCTTACCCCAGCTCATCTGAACCTTTCATCACCTCACATCTTACCCCAGCTCATCTGAACATTTCATCACCTCACATCTTACACCAGCTCACCTGAACCTTTCATCACCTCACATCTTACACCAGCTCACCTGAACCTTTCATCACCTCACATCTTACACCAGCTCACCTGAACCTTTCATCACCTCACATCTTACCTCAGCTCATCTCAGCCTTTCATCACCTCACATCTTACCTCAGCTCACCTCAGCCTTTCATCACCTCACATCTTACCCCAGCTCACCTCAGCCTTTCATCACCTCACATCTTACCTCAGCTCACCTCAGCCTTTCATCACCTCACATCTTACCTCAGCTCCCCTGAGCCTTTCATCACCTCACCTCTTACCCCAGCTCCTCTGAGCCTTTCATCACCTCACATCTTAACCCATCTCCCCTGAGCCTTTCATCACCTCACATCTTACCCCAGCTCCCCTGAGCCTTTCATCACCTCACATCTTACCCCAGCTCACTTGAGCCTTTCATTAACTCACATCTTACCCCAGCTCCCCTGAGCCTTTCATCACCTCACATCTTACCACAGCTCCCCTGAGCCTTTCATCACCTCACATCTTACCCCAGCTCACTTGAACCTTTCATCACTTCACATCTTTACCCAGCTCACTTGAGCCTTTCATCACCTCACATCTTACCCCAGCTCATCTAAACCTTTCATCACCTCACATCTTACCACAGCTCATCTGAGCCTTTCATCACCTCACATCTTACCTCAGCCTTTCATCACTTCACATCCTACCTCAGTTCACCTGAACCTTTCATCACCTCACATCTTACCTCAGCCTTTCATCACTTCCCATCTTACCTCAGTTCACCTGAATCTTTCATCACCTCACATCTTACCCCAACCTTTCATCACCTCACATCTTACCTCAGCCTTTCATCACTTCACATCTTACCTCAGTTCACCTGAACCTTTCATCACCTCACATCTTACCCCAACCTTTCATCACCTCACATCTTACCCCAACCTTTCATCACCTCACATCTTACCTCAGCCTTTCATCACCTCACATCTTACACCAGCTCACCTGAACCTTTCATCACCTCACATCTTACCCCAGCTCATCTGAACCTTTCATCACCTCACATCTTACCCCAGCTCATCTGAACATTTCATCACCTCACATCTTACACCAGCTCACCTGAACCTTTCATCACCTCACATCTTACACCAGCTCACCTGAACCTTTCATCACCTCACATCTTACCCCAGCTCACCTGAACCTTTCATCACCTCACATCTTACCCAGCTCACCTGAGCCTTTCATCACCTCACATCTTACCCCAGCTCATCTAAACCTTTCATCACCTCACATTTTACCCCAGCTCACCTGAGCCTTTCATCACCTCACATCTTACCTCAGCCTTTCATCACTTCACATCTTACCTCAGCTCACCTGAACCTTTCCTCACCTCACATCTTACCCCAGCTCACCTGAGCCTTTCATCACCTCACATCTTACCTCAGCCTTTCATCACCTCACATCTTACCTCAGCTCACCTGAGCCTTTCATCACCTCACATCTTACCTCAGCCTTTCATCACCTCACATCTTACCTCAGCTCACCTCAACCGTTCATCACCTCACATCTTACCTCAGCTCACCTCAGCCTTTCATCACCTCACATCTTACCTCAGCTCACCTCAACCGTTCATCACCTCACATCTTACCTCAGCCTTTCATCACCTCACATCTTACCTCAGCTCACCTCAACCGTTCATCACCTCACATCTTACCTCAGCTCACCTCAACCGTTCATCACCTCACATCTTACCTCAGCTCACCTCAACCGTTCATCACCTCACATCTTACCTCAGCTCACCTCAACCGTTCATCACCTCACATCTTACCTCAGCTCACCTCAACCGTTCATCACCTCACATCTTACCTCAGCCTTTCATCACCTCACATCTTACCTCAACTCACCTCAACCGTTCATCACCTCACATCTTACCTCAACCGTTCATCACCTCACATCTTACCTCAGCTCACCTCAACCGTTCATCACCTCACATCTTACCTCAGCTCACCTCAACCGTTCATCACCTCACATCTTACCTCAGCTCACCTCAGCCTTTCATCGCCTCACATCTTACCTCAGCTCACCTCAGCCTTTCATCACCTCACATCTTACCTCAGCTCACCTCAACCGTTCATCACCTCACATCTCACCTCAGCCTTTCTTCACCTCACATCTTACCTCAGCTCACCTCAACCGTTCATCACCTCACATCTTACCTCAGCTCACCTCAGCCTTTCATCACCTCACATCTTACCTCAGCTCACCTCACATCTTACCTCAGCTCACCTCAACCGTTCATCACCTCACATCTTACCTCAGCCTTTCATCACCTCACATCTTACCTCAGCTCACCTCAACCGTTCATCACCTCACATCTTACCTCAGCTCACCTCAGCCTTTCATCACCTCACATCTTACCTCAGCTCACCTCAATTGTTCATCACCTCACATCTTACCTCAGCCTTTCATCACCTCACATCTTACCTCAGCTCACCTCAACCTTTCATCACCTCACATCTTACATCAGCTCACCTCAACCGTTCATCACCTCACATCTTACCTCAGCTCACCTCAGCCTTTCATCACCTCACATCTTACCCCAGCTCACCTCAACCGTTCATCACCTCACATCTTACCTCAGCTCACCTCAGCCTTTTATCACCTCACATCTTACCCCAGCTCACCTCAACCGTTCATCACCTCACATCTTACCTCAGCTCACCTCAGCCTTTCATCACCTCACATCTTACCTCAGCTCACCTCAACCGTTCATCACCTCACATCTTACCTCAGCCTTTCATCACCTCACATCTTACCACAGCTCACCTCAACCGTTCATCACCTCACATCTTACCTCAGCTCACCTCTACCTTTCATCACCTCACATCTTTCCTCAGCTCACCTCAACCGTTCATCACCTCACATCTTACCTCAGCCTTTCACCTCAACCTTTTATCACCTCACATCTTACCTCAGCCTTTCACCTCAACCTTTTATCACCTCACATCTTACCTCAGCTCACCTCAGCCTTTCATCACCTCACATCTTACCCCAGCTCACCTCAACCGTTCATCACCTCACATCTTACCTCAGCTCACCTCAGCCTTTCATCACCTCACATCTTACCTCAGCTCACCTCAACCGTTCATCACCTCACATCTTACCCCAGCTCACCTGAGCCTTTCATCACCTCACATCTTACCTCAGCTCACCTGAGCCTTTCATCACCTCACATCTTACCTCAGCTCACCTGAACCTTTCATCACCTCACATTTTACCCCAGCTCACCAGAGCCTTTCATCACCTCACATCTTACCTCAGCCTTTCATCACCTCACATCTTACCCCAGCTCATCTGAACCTTTCATCACCTCACATCTTACACCAGCTCACCTGAACCTTTCATCACCTCACATTTTACCCCAGCTCACCTGAACCTTTCATCACCTCACATTTTACCCCAGCTCATCTGAACCTTTCATCACCTCACATCTTACACCAGCTCACCTGAACCTTTCATCACCTCACATCTTACACCAGCTCATCTGAACCTTTCATCACCTCATATCTTACCTCAGCTCACCTCAACCGTTCATCACCTCACATCTTACCTCAGCTCACCTCAGCCTTTCATCACCTCACATCTTACCTCAGCTCACCTCAACCGTTCATCACCTCACATCTTACCTCAGCATTTCATCACCTCACATCTTACCTCAGCTCACCTCAACCGTTCATCACCTCACATCTTACTTCAGTTTTTCATCACCTCACATCTTACCTCAGCTCACCTCAACCGTTCATCACCTCACATCTTACCTCAGCTCACCTCACCTCAACCATTCATCACCTCACATCTTACCTCAGCTCACCTCAACCGTTCATCACCTCACATCTTACCTCAACCGTTCATCACCTCACATCTTACCTCAGCTCACCTCAACCGTTCATCACCTCACATCTTACCTCAGCTCACCTCAACCGTTCATCACCTCACATCTTACCTCAGCCTTTCATCACCTCACATCTTACCTCAGCTCACCTCAATCGTTCTTCACCTCACACCTTACCCCAGCTTATCTGAACCTTTCATCACCTCACATCTTACCCCAGCTCACCTCAACCATTCATCCCCTCACACCTTACCCCAGCTTATCTGTACCTTCCATCACCTCACATCTTACCCCAGCTCACCTCAACCATTCATCCCCTCACACCTTACCCTCATTCCACAACTTCAAGACTCACCAGATAGATGATTGTAAAACCTCTGTTGCATTGGCTCTGGATTGTCTTTGAACTCTCCAACTGCAACATACAGTATTTGTTATAAAACCATCGCAAAAACATAATGCAACATACGGCACTAGTTATTAAAACATCGCAACGACATGATAGAACATACGGCATTCGTCATAAAAAACGCGACAGCAACAGCTACTAGATTTGGAGATTAGTTAAGAGATAAAGTAAAGGTAAGGTAAGGTAAGGTAAGTTAAGGTAAGGTAAGGTAAGGTAAGGTAAGGTAAGGTAAAGTAAGGTGAAGTGAGGTAAGGTAAGGTAAGGCAAGGCAGGGTAAGGTAAGGTAAGGCAGGGTAAGGTAAGGTAAGGTAAGGTAAGGTAAGGTAAGGTAATAGGTAAGGTAAGGTAAGGTAAGGCAGGGTACGGTAAGGTAATGTAAGGCAGGGTAAGGTAAGGTAATGTAAGGCAGGGTAAGGTAAGGTAAGGCAGGATAAGTTAAGTTAAGTTAAGTTAAGGTAGGGTAAGGTAAGGTAAAGTAAGGTAAAGTAAGATGAGGTAAGGTAAGGTAAGGTAAGGTACAGTAAGGTAAGGTAAGGTAATGTAAGGCAGGGTAAGGTAAGGTAAGGCAGGGTAAGTTAAGTTAAGTTAAGGTAGGGTAAGGTAAGGTAAGGTAAAGTAAGATGAGGTAAGGTAAGGTATGGTAAGGTAAGGTAAGGTAAGGTAAGGTAAGGTAAGGTAAGGTACGGTAAGGTAAGGCAAGGCAAGGTAAAGTAAGCTGAGGTAAGGTAAGGCAGGGTAAGGTAAGATAAGTTAAGTTAAGGTAAAGTAAGGTAAGGTAAGGTAAGGTAAGGTAAGGTACGAGACTTGTATCAGTATCTTAGTACGTGAGTTGTTCACTCATATGTGCTCGGCTACCTATCTAGAAATTTTCGGAGACTTCTGGACCGTGTCGCTTCAACCATTGAAACTAACGTTGCAAGGCGGTATTCCTCACCATCATACAGAACTACCTTGTTACCCATTTCTGCCAGCGACTGGGTTGACCACTGGTGTATTTTTGTTTCCAACCACGAGTACAACTCACACTGCTTCCAGCGGGAATCGAACACAGATTGTCCGAACGTCGGTAGCTCAGTCGGGTGGTTTTCCCAACTAGGCTACCGAGGCGCTCTCTCCCACCCCACTCCACTGAAGATGTTTTAGACAAAAAAAATGTTCAAGTTGAGTACATGAAAGAATCCTAGACAGTTTCAAATAAAAGAGTGGGCTGCATGCATTTAGGGGTAGGATTCGAACCCAACCGACGGCTTCCGGGTTCACCCAGCCTTAAATGGGTACCGGATTTTTTTTCTGGGAAAGTAAATCAGCACGGGCGTAATACTGACCACATTACCCCAAAAATCATGTGCTCATGTCTGTAAAATACAGGGTCACTAACACCATATTTCCCTATACGCCACTTGGCGTGATGGGGGTACTTTACTTTTTTACTTTACTGCATGCATTTGCCCAAGCAAAATCAGAATTAAACAACACAATTCATATCATCAAGGAAATTACATTCATTTGCTTTCTCAAAATACCAAGGGTGCCGTTACTTGTGTTACAGATTTCCCATACCGTGTCTTCCTGATTATTTAATGAGGACAAAGTCTGTGGAGTTCCCAAGTCGGGTGGTTTTCCCAACTAGGCTACCAAGGCGCCCTATTGGGGGATTAATCCTAACCTGCTACTTCTATTATTGTTGTGCGACAGAAGTATTTAGTAGAGTAAGTGTAGTTATCTTGCGCCGAACAAATAGTGTAAGCCTTAGAGGTAATGCAGCAGGAGGTCGACACCTGGGAGTCATGACCCAGGCGTGCCCAACTCCCTTAGAGTGTCAAGAAGTTAAAGGGCCGAAACACTTTCTCAACGGACCTTTTTCTGATGATCAATATTCTTCTGATGATCAATATTCTTCTGATGATCAATATTCTTCTGATGATCAATATTCTTCTGATGATCAATATTCTTCTGATCAATATTCTTGTGATCAATATTCTTGTGATCAATATTCTTCTGATGATCAATATTCTTCTGATCAATATTCTTCTGATCAATATTCTTGTGATCAATATTCTTCTGATCAATATTCTTGTGATCAATATTCTTGTGATCAATATTCTTCTGATGATCAATATTCTTCTGATGATCAATATTCTTCTGATGATCAATATTCTTCTGACGATCAATATTCTTCTGATGATCAATATTCTTCTGATGATCAATATTCTTCTGATCAATATTCTTCTGATGATCAATATTCTTCTGATGATCAATATTCTTCTGATCAATATTCTTCTGATGATCAATATTCTTCTGATGATCAATATTCTTCTGATGATCAATATTCTTCTGATCAATATTCTTCTGATGATCAATATTCTTCTGATGATCAATATTCTTCTGATGATCAATATTCTTCTGATCAATATTCTTCTGATCAATATTCTTCTGATGATCAATATTCTTCTGATGATCAATATTCTTCTGATCAATATTCTTCTGATGATCAATATTCTTCTGATCAATATTCTTCTGATGATCAATATTCTTCTGATCAATATTCTTCTGATCAATATTCTTCTGATGATCAATATTCTTCTGATGATCAATATTCTTCTGATCAATATTCTTCTGATGATCAATATTCTTCTGACGATCGATATTCTTCTGATGATCAATATTCTTCTGATGATCAATATTCTTCTGATGATCAATATTCTTCTGATCAATATTCTTCTGATGATCAATATTCTTCTGATGATCAATATTCTTCTGACGATCGATATTCTTCTGATGATCAATATTCTTCTGATCAATATTCTTCTGATGATCGATATTCTTCTGATGATCAATATTCTTCTGATGATCAATATTCTTCTGATGATCGATATTCTTCTGATGATCAATATTCTTCTGATCAATATTCTTCTGACGATCGATATTCTTCTGATCAATATTCTTCTGACGATCGATATTCTTCTGATGATCAATATTCTTCTGATCAATATTCTTCTGATGATCAATATTCTTCTGATGATCAATATTCTTCTGATCAATATTCTTCTGACGATCGATATTCTTCTGATGATCAATATTCTTCTGATCAATATTCTTCTGATGATCAATATTCTTCTGATGATCAATATTCTTCTGACGATCGATATTCTTCTGATGATCAATATTCTTCTGGTGATCAATATTCTTCTGATGATCAATATTCTTCTGATGATCAATATTCTTCTGGTGATCAATATTCTTCTGATGATCAATATTCTTCTGATGATCAATATTCTTCTGGTGATCAATATTCTTCTGATGATCAATATTCTTCTGATGATCAATATTCTTCTGATGATCAATATTCTTCTGATGATCAATATTCTTCTGGTGATCAATATTCTTCTGGTGATCAATATTCTTCTGACGATCAATATTCTTCTGATGATCAATATTCTTCTGATGATCAATATTCTTCTGATGATCAATATTCTTCTGGTGATCAATATTCTTCTGGTGATCAATATTCTTCTGATGATCAATATTCTTCTGATGATCAATATTCTTCTGATGATCAATATTCTTCTGATGATCAATATTCTTCTGATGATCAATATTCTTCTGGTGATCAATATTCTTCTGGTGATCAATATTCTTCTGATGATCAATATTCTTCTGACGATCGATATTCTTCTGATGATCAATATTCTTCTGGTGATCAATATTCTTCTGATGATCAATATTCTTCTGATGATCAATATTCTTCTGATGATCAATATTCTTCTGATGATCAATATTCTTCTGATGATCAATATTCTTCTGATGATCGATATTCTTCTGATGATCGATATTCTTCTGATGATCGATATTCTTCTGATGATCGATATTCTTCTGATGATCAATATTCTTCTGATGATCAATATTCTTCTGATGATCGATATTCTTCTGATGATCGATAATATTTGGTTGTTGTCAAAAATGAAATTATTTTTAGTTCTAACACCTTCCTGAAGCATAAAGAGAACTCTTCAATTCAGTCTTCACTCAGCTGTGTTCTGTAACTGCCAAGATTTGACACCGGATTCTAGAACAATCAACACGATAAGTGCCACCGAAATGTGATAGACACACGATGGGACACACAACAATTTGCAAACAGCGGAAATAGACTCAAGATGCAACAAAGCTCGTCAAATTATCACCACTGTTATCCAAGAAGGAAATAGTTCTAGAGGCAAAACGTGCATTCTATAATATAACCTTCATTCCAACATTGTGCTACCAATGCCAGACCTGGACCTTTGACTCAAGAACAATAAGCAAAATAACTAATACTTAAATTGAATGTGCTAGGTGCAAGGCTGGAAACAGTCTGAGAGATAACATCAGAAATGAAGAACAGAAAAAAACTAGGAATAATTCCAGTTATATAATACATAAAACAGAAAAATGGCTTGGCAACGTGACAAGGCCAAAAGACCAAAACATTGCACAACAAGCCTTTAATAAACGTTACGAGAGCACTAGACTCAACAGCCAACCACGAAAAAAGATTAATTAAAGGGGTATCAGAAACACTAGGAAACATAACAGCAGGGAAAGTAAACAAAAAAAGATTTAAACATAAACTGCGTTTCCTGTAGACGTTGAAAGCCAAACTGGGAAGGAAATAATAATGAATATGTTCTTTTTTTATGACGGTATGCAACAGTATGCAGTACTGGCACCTTTTTTATATTAAAATTCAAATTTATTGACGGTAAAAATATACTCTCTCTGCTGTCAAAAGGTCCTCTTGACTATCTGTGCAAAGTGTCATAAGTGTCAAACTACTGTGTCAGCGTGCAGTGACCATCTGAGTTCAATGTTTAAAATACTGCACTTCCCCGTAGTCCCTTCTCGACCTAATATTTAGTTAGCCACGCACTAACATTGTTAAAAACTACTTTCCGTTTCTATTTATTAATTCCTGATTTGGCTGAATGTGACAAGATGTTGGATTCTAAGTACTGGCCAGAAAATCCTGGTAATGGTTATGGTTATGGAAGGCCCCTGTATATCTACAAAGGAATTAAAATTCATAATTACTCAAACGCCTTTGTCAGTGGATTCGTCCGAATTAATATCTCATCTCCCAAACAAAGAAAGGTAGCTGCAGTCCTCATCATAGCAGTCTCAGCACACGCCAAAAGGCATAAGGCAAAACCACACAGAAAGTAAACACGACTATCTGTTCCCCGTCATGCAGTATCATCATTCATCGTAAGCAATCGGAATATCGAAGCACGATCAAAATGGATGAAACGCACAGCTCACGGTGTGCACAGAGCACTTAACTCAGTAGCTCAGGCAGCAAGTCGGACTTGGAATATGAGGAAACTGCAACAATGAACACTTTTCAGACACGGCCTTTAACAGTTTTTGTCGCCTATCCGCCATATTGACCGGAAGTTCCTGGCAAGCTCCTGACAACGGTAAAGCTGAGATTAGAAAGTTATCATGCAAATTCCACTTAAATAAAAGAGAAACACTTCATGGTTTTCGTGAATGTCTTCAAGAAAATAAATTCCCAGACACGCTACTTTCTCTAAAGCACACTTTGGACACAATTACAGTATCTTCCATCGAATGTAAAAGGGGTTTCTCTCAGATGAAACTTTTAGTAACTTCATTTAGGTCATCTCTGTTTGTACGGACAACCTCTGCGCTGATGTTCATCAGGACAGTGGATCCTCCTCTCACCAAATTCATTCCTAGCAAATATGTGAATTCATAGCTACTTATAGGTCATCATCCTGCAGTTGATACCAAAAGCGAGAAGCGATCTAGAGACGACGATGGTATATCAGAGGATATGTTGAAAGTGTGGAACTTACTGTCAAATCTTCACCGTGAGTCACAGAACTTTTTTTCCCCAAAAGAAAGCAGTGTAATAATAAATATAAAATGTAAGTTCAACACTATAGTCCGTTCAGAAATTCATAATCACACCTGAATTAGTTTTGCGTGATAACCGCTTGTTGTTTTGGTTTCACATTTTGCATGCGATCTTAGAATATTGATGACGTTATAAAAATATTTTTTGCTCTGAGAAATTTGATCTAGTTTAAAAGTTTTCTTTTTTAGGGTATATTAAATTCACCCTGTTCGAATTTGACACCATTTTAGGATATATACATTAATTTGGTGCGGTCGTTGACGTAAAATAGTTTGGCTATTGCAGAAACACTAACTTCAGGAAAATCCCGTGCACAAAACTGAATTGTTATTGAACGACATGACGCACCACGGCCTGGGCATTAATTACCGAAGGGAAGGCGTATCTTTATTAATTTTGTGAAGACTCAGTAGACAATTTGTTGACTTTAAATACCAACATTTATATCTAAATTACAATGAGTTTGAAATGCAAATTTATAACTATGCAAAAGAAGTGTGTTGAACATGTGTTGCGTGTGGAAGATGAGTACTGGAAACGAGATGGATTACTATTTGTCCAGCCAGTAATGATTATCAACCTCTTGGAATCGTCAGATTCGGAATGATTAAAATTAAGATGAATTCAATTCCAGCTGCAGTTAGGACGTCCTGGGATCTAATGGTGACCGAAGGACAAGACTAATTGTAACCAAATGAATTCATGTTTGCAAATACACATAACGAACAACACCCACAATTAAGCACTATGTAGATACGCCTCTGACAAGAATTTCGGTAAACTGGACAATTTAACACGATTACTGTAAACTCTAAAATTTGAATCAACTTGTGTGATATCGTCATAAAAGATCAAAGGAATTCTCTGATGTACAAAATCTGTTGTGTTTGTGGAATAAAAAATACCAAAATCTTTGCGTCATCAATATTCTAAGATTGCATGCAAAATGTGAAAGCAAAATAAGAAGCGGTTATGACGTAAAGCTAATTCAGGTGTGATTATGAATTTCTGAAAGGACTATAGCAGTTATGAAGAGGGCTGCTCCTATGTCGGTATTCTGTAGTTGATACCCAAAGCGAGAAGCGCGATCTAGAGATGACAAAGAAATATAAGAGTCTATGTTAAAAGTGTGGAAATAGGTATAATATTTTTAGTGTGAGTACCGGTACATTTTTTTAATAGAAAAAAAGGCACTGATAATAATAATGATAATAATAATAATAATAATAATAATAATAATAATAATAATAATCATCATCATCGAGTAGACCTCCACAACGAAGGTTGTCTACCAAGGATCGCTATTCCACTCTGTTTCTTGCTTTGATGGTGTAGGTTGTCATAGGCTGGTTTGTCCATCTTTTAATGTTACTCGTCCATGTTAGTCTTGGTCTGTCTCTGTCTCTTTTACCTTGTATTTTCTTCTCCAGGATTACTTTTAGTAGGCTGCTGTGTCTTTTAACATGGCCCAAAAATCGCATTTGTCTTGTTTGAATTGTGCTTAGTAGTTATCTTTTTATTTTAGTTGTTTTAAGACTTCATCATTTGTTTTCTTTACCTTCCATTCAATTCTACATATTCTTCTATATATTCACATTTCAATGTCTTTAATTCTCAATAGGCTTCAATAATAATAATAATAATAATACAATAATTAATGATATGATAACATAGAGTTATGAAAATGTGACG
Source organism: Megaustenia siamemsis (assembly GCA_032433765.1). Classification (NCBI taxonomy): domain Eukaryota; kingdom Metazoa; phylum Mollusca; class Gastropoda; order Stylommatophora; family Ariophantidae; genus Megaustenia; species Megaustenia siamemsis. Next base: position 9,737,127 of record JAVIAB010000159.1, read on the forward strand.
GTCGGGTAGCGATGGATAGAGAGATACAGCGAAGACGATGGCGTCACACGCCGCGGAGGCCAACTGAGAGTATTACACAACATGCCCTTTTTGGGAATCCCCTGGGGAGAAGACAAAGAGGAGGACCAGTGAATTCTTGGGGAGGACAGATAGAGGCAGAGATGAAGATGAAGGGGAAGACAAGGAGTGATCTTGGGGACTGGCGGGAGATAGAACGACTTGGAAAGTGTTGTTGAGGACCTATGCTCCACAGGGAGCTGAAAGGTAGAAGAAGAAGAATTAATAATAGGGAACTTTATACAGAGCTTCACAGCAGAGGAAATCTGATCATCAGAAACGGGCCCCGGTCGTACACGTGTTTCGACCCTTTAGTTTCTTCACACTCATGACTCCCGCGTCGATCTCCTGCTGCATTGCCTCTAAGGCTTACACTGTTGTGTTCATCACAAAATAACGACACTTACTCTACGCAACACTTCTGTCATGCAACAATAATAGAAGTAGCAGGTTAGGAGACGCAGCACTTGCCTTGCTCTGAGAGCTAGCAACCCGTGCAAACGTCCATGCCCAGTGCCTCCTGGCACACGTGGACATATTCATGGTCTTGTCTGTCATCTCCTAACCAAATCTAGCAAAGTATGGTCATGCCCAGTGCCTCCTGGCACACGCTGACAATCATGGTCTTGTCTGTCATCTCCTAACCAAATCTAGCAAAGTATGGTCATGCCCAGTGCCTCCTGGCACACGCTGACATATTCATGTTCTTGTCTGTCAACACCTAACCAAATCTAGCAAAGTATGGTCATGCCCAGTGCCTCCTGGCACACGCTGACATATTCATGTTCTTGTCTGTCAACACCTAACCAAATCTAGCAAAGTATGGTCATGCCCAGTGCCTCCTGGCACACGCTGACATATTCATGTTCTTGTCTGTCATCTCCTAACCAAATCTAGCAAAGTATGGTCATGCCCAGTGCCTCCTGGCACACGTGGACATATTCATGGTCTTGTCTGTCATCTCCTAACCAAATCTAGCAAAGTATGGTCATGCCCAGTGCCTCCTGGCACACGCTGACATATTCATGTTCTTGTCTGTCATCTCCTAACCAAATCTAGCAAACTATGGTTATGCCCAGTGCCTCCTGGCACACACTGACATATTCATGTTCTTGTCTGTCATCTCCGAACCAAATCTAGCAAAGTATGGTCATGCCCAGTGCCTCCTGGCACACGCTGACATATTCATGTTCTTGTCTGTCATCTCCTAACCAAATCTAGCAAAGTATGGTCATGCCCAGTGCCTCCTGGCACACGTGGACATATTCATGTTCTTGTCTGTCATCTCCTAACCAAATCTAGCAAACTATGGTTATGCCCAGTGCCTCCTGGCACACGCTGACATATTCATGTTCTTGTCTGTCATCTCCTAACCAAATCTAGCAAAGTATGGTCATGCCCAGTGCCTCCTGGCACACGCTGACATATTCATGTTCTTGTCTGTCATCTCCTAACCAAATCTAGCAAAGTATGGTCATGCCCAGTGCCTCCTGGCACACGTGGACATATTCATGTTCTTGTCTGTCATCTCCTAACCAAATCTAGCAAACTATGGTTATGCCCAGTGCCTCCTGGCACACGCTGACATATTCATGTTCTTGTCTGTCATCTCCTAACCAAATCTAGCAAAGTATGGTCATGCCCAGTGCCTCCTGGCACACGCTGACATATTCATGTTCTTGTCTGTCATCTCCTAACCAAATCTAGCAAAGTATGGTCATGCCCAGTGCCTCCTGGCACACGTGGACATATTCATGTTCTTGTCTGTCATCTCCTAACCAAATCTAGCAAAGTATGGGCATGCCCAGTGCCTCCTGGCACACGCTGACATATTCATGTTCTTGTCTGTCATCTCCTAACCAAATCTAGCAAAGTATGGTCATGCCCAGTGCCTCCTGGCACACGTGGACATATTCATGGTCTTGTCTGTCATCTCCTAACCAAATCTAGCAAAGCATGGTCATGCCCAGTGCCTCCTGGCACACGCTGACATATTCATGTTCTTGTCTGTCATCTCCTAACCAAATCTAGCAAAGTATGGTCATGCCCAGTGCCTCCTGGCACACATGGACATATTCATGTTCTTGTCTGTCATCTCCTAACCAAATCTAGCAAAGTATGGTCATGCCCAGTGCCTTCTGGCACACGTGGACATATTCATGGTCTTGTCTGTCATCTCCTAACCAAATCTAGCAAAGTGTGGTCATGCCCAGTGCCTCCTGGCACACGCTGACATATTCATGTTCTTGTCTGTCATCTCCTAACCAAATCTAGCAAAGTATGGTCATGCCCAGTGCCTCCTGGCACACGCTGACAATCATGGTCTTGTCTGTCATCTCCTAACCAAATCTAGCAAAGTATGGTCATGCCCAGTGCCTCCTGGCACACGCTGACATATTCATGTTCTTGTCTGTCAACACCTAACCAAATCTAGCAAAGTATGGTCATGCCCAGTGCCTCCTGGCACACGCTGACATATTCATGTTCTTGTCTGTCAACACCTAACCAAATCTAGCAAAGTATGGTCATGCCCAGTGCCTCCTGGCACACGCTGACATATTCATGTTCTTGTCTGTCATCTCCTAACCAAATCTAGCAAAGTATGGTCATGCCCAGTGCCTCCTGGCACACGTGGACATATTCATGGTCTTGTCTGTCATCTCCTAACCAAATCTAGCAAAGTATGGTCATGCCCAGTGCCTCCTGGCACACGTGGACATATTCATGTTCTTGTCTGTCATCTCCTAACCAAATCTAGCAAACTATGGTTATGCCCAGTGCCTCCTGGCACACGCTGACATATTCATGTTCTTGTCTGTCATCTCCTAACCAAATCTAGCAAAGTATGGTCATGCCCAGTGCCTCCTGGCACACGTGGACATATTCATGGTCTTGTCTGTCATCTCCTAACCAAATCTAGCAAAGTATGGGCATGCCCAGTGCCTCCTGGCACACGCTGACATATTCATGTTCTTGTCTGTCATCTCCTAACCAAATCTAGCAAAGTATGGTCATGCCCAGTGCCTCCTGGCACACGTGGACATATTCATGTTCTTGTCTGTCATCTCCTAACCAAATCTAGCAAAGTATGGTCATGCCCAGTGCCTCCTGGCACACGTGGACATATTCATGGTCTTGTCTGTCATCTCCTAACCAAATCTAGCAAAGCATGGTCATGCCCAGTGCCTCCTGGCACACGCTGACATATTCATGTTCTTGTCTGTCAACTCCTAACCAAATCTAGCAAAGTATGGTCATGCCCAGTGCCTCCTGGCTCACGTGGACATATTCATGTTCTTGTCTGTCATCTCCTAACCAAATCTAGCAAAGTATGGTCATGCCCAGTGCCTCCTGGCTCACGTGGACATATTCATGGTCTTGTCTGTCATCTCCTAACCAAATCTAGCAAAGTATGGTCATGCCCAGTGCCTCCTGGCACACGCTGACATATTCATGGTATTGTCTGTCATCTCCTAACCAAATCTAGCAAAGTATGGTTACAATATGATCTTCATTGTTTGTTGCCGTTTTCTGCGGAAGGTTGCATGATGGCGGAAGCGTCAGAAGTCTGTTTTGTCTTCCTGCGCAAAGCTGTCACCATGCACTGTATTCTTCTCTGTCCCTTCACTGACATAGATCGACCTCATTCTTGTCTTATCTATTTTATGATATTAAAAGTGAATTATAAAAACGGTATTCATCATTATTTGAAGAGACATACCTAGAACAACAATAGCAGGCCATAATTTAATAACTTCAGGTATGATGATGATACAGTCTTAATCGCTAAGAGTGAAAATGAGTTACAAGAAATGTTAGACATTATAGTGGGAGAAAGCAAAAATAAAGGACTCAGCCTTGATAGCAAAAAGACAGAAGTAATGGTAACAACAAAGAAAAAAAACATCACCGCAATGCACAATAAAGACAAGTAGAAAAATGTTAAAACAGGTAAATGAATTTAAATATCTGGCAACAATGTTAACCTCAGATGGTAGATGTACAACAGAGGTGAGATGCAGAATAGCTCAGGAAATCGGAGCTTTCCAAAAATGAGGAAGATACTGTGTAATCCAACTTGATAATGGAAACAAGGAAAAGAGTTCTTAAGTTTTATGTTGAACCAGTCTTAACATATGGATATTAATCATGGACAATAGGACAACAAGAAAATCACTGGAGGCTGTAGAGATGTGGTTTTACAGAAGAATGTTGAGAATACCATGGACAGCTAAGAAGAGTAACGAAAACGTTATGAAAGAGGCCAAAGCAAAAAGGAAACAAATTTCCAATATTAGGAAGAAACAAACACCTTTTCTTGACCATGTAATGAGAAGAGAACAGCTGAAATATATTCTGACAACTGAGAAAATTGAGGGACGAAGAGATAGAGGAAAGCAAAGAGTAAAGATATCAGACAGCTTAAGAGAATTGCTTGGCAGAAGGTCAACAACAGAAATAATAAATAACTGTCGAGATCGAGAGTCGTAGAGAGACATGATCACCTACGCCAGCAGGCAGGGCACTTGATGATTATTCATCATCACTGATCGGTCTTCTCAACCATCACTAAACCGATCCAAACACAAAACTATGACACAGATGGACAGTCTACAACACCCTAGCTCCACACCTTCATATGTCTGCACTTTCTTTTATTTAAAAGAACTAAAGGGCGCCAGCTCACAGGCCTCTCGGTCTATATTGGGCATATTAAAAAAAAAGAAACAAAAATGGTATGGGAACAGCTTTACGTAAGTAAAGGACAACACAGAATCAAACGACTTTGCATCATTAGGCCTTCAGCATGAACGACACATTCACAGATATGTAAGTAAATAAAATTAACACTACATAGCTAATTAATAAAAAAGATATAAAAATAAAATAATAAGAATGAAATAAGAATGAAAGAACTTATTTCTAGCTGCTGTGGCGAGCTAAACCATTTGACTACAGATCTAGTCACAGCAACATCTGTAAGCTGAGACGTGTCATTAAAATGTCATAATATTGTATTGTGTTGATATCTTATTGTTAGTTAGCAATGTTGTGTTATTGAGCTTCCGGTGCAACCAAAGATGGTGGTTTCTTTTCTCCGTTTCGTCGGCAAGGAAATTTGACTTCATTGCGGTGTGATTCTGAATGAAGAAAATAAAAAGCTCACGGTGTATCCACGTGCCGAAGAGTTGTATAAGTGGAGTTGGCCAGTCTATAAAGCGGGAACGAGCCCTTGACCGCGCGACTGAGTGAGTGCATGTGACCATTCACAGCCATAGACTTTCAGCGACAAAATTTGGTAGGTGTATAAGAAGACTAATCAGCCAACTGAAGTGGAGTCGTCAGTCGCTGGACACTGCGGGACTTGCTGAGGAGGGATCTGAGCACCTGAGAGTGCAATAATGATGACCCGCAAAAAACTCAATGTAGTATTCATTTTAATGACTTCATCATCATCATCATGTGCCGTACCGGTTGGCGCGGGCGATCATGTCCTTCCACAATCTTCAATCTACAGTTAATTGTGTCAGTTCTGTTGTTGACTGTTTTCCGTGCCATAACACCAAGCTATCCAGTATTTTCTCTCTTTGTTGTCCGCGATCTCTCTTTCCTTTTATTTTGTTGGTTGTAACCAAGTATTCCAACTTTCCTCTTCTCATGATGTGCCCGAAAAATGTTGATTGTTTCTTTCTTATGTTTTTTAGGAGCTCCCTTTTTGTATTGGCCTCTTTGAGAACTTCCTCATTGGTCTTTTTAGCTGTCCAGGGAACTTTCAACATTCTTCTGAGAAATCCCATCTCTGTGGCCTCTAATCTTCTTTTTATTTGTTTGTCTACTGTCCATGATTCGCCTCCACAGGTCAGAATTGGTTCTATATAGCGCCGATGAACTCTCTTTCTTTAATCACTTACATATAAGTATTGTTCCTGAATGCCTAATAAGCCTCGTTTACATGGGGTGGGTTTTGCTGTGCATAATAAGCTCACTAAGGTGGCTGGGTCATGTAAGAAGAATGGCAAACAATCGCATTCCTAAACAAATATTGTATGGCGAACTTAAGGGCGGAAAGAGACCAAAGGGCAGACCAGTGCTGAGATATAAGGATGTTTGCAGGGCTTCCTTGAGGGAATTTTCTATCAGTGAAAGAAACTGGGAAAATATGGCAGCAGATCGTAGCACGTGGAGAGCAAACATAAAAAATGGCACAACAACTTTCGAGACAGTGCTGATGTCAAATTCAGAAGATAAAAGGCGCAAGAGAAAAGAGACAAGGCCAGGTACCGCAAATATACCTTGCTCGTTCTGTGAATAGATCTGTATGTCCAAGATTGGCAAATTCAGCCACGAGAGAAGATGTTCAGTAAAGCAGCACCCCGTATGAGACACTAATGCTTTACCAAACTACTGACCTATCATGATTGATACCAACCGTCTATCAAGACGCCAAAAGCCATATATATAAATAAGTCTCAACGTCATTCGATATTGTGTAATCCATCATTTTTTAATGTTTTATTTTATTTCCCCTTTATAATAAGCTTTGCTGCAGCTTCGCATTTGTAAGCCTTGACCCTTTGGATTCATAACAACAAGCAGTCTTCATTAGAGATTCCGGAATCCCGGTCTGAATGAGCCATGATCGCAGAAGAAGGAAATCGAGAAAATGTTAATAACTGAAAATGAAACAAGCAGTTTATAGAACAACTCTTCAATAGAGAAAGTTGGAAAACGCGACAGGCGCACTCACTCAGTTCACAATTACTTCCCAGTAGTCTTCCTTGCAACCATGGAGACACTGGCCGCTTTCATGATGGCAGTCTTTTGTCGAGCATTTGTCGGGACACTCGTTCTTACAACTGTCTCCATAGTAACCTTCACCGCAGACTGAAACAAATAAGGAATGAGTTACAATATTTTCTGAAGAATTATAACGCTAGTAAACATGTAGTGAAACGTATGTTTGTTTTTAACGATCACAACATAAACAATTTGCGATTTGCGGATGACAGTCTGATGAGTCTGAATATCAGAGACAGAATGAGCTACAAGAGACGACAGACACAATAGTAAAAAAAAGAAAGCAACAAGAAAGGTCTCAGTCTAAATAGTATATTTAAAAAAAAAAAAAACAGAAGTAATGGTCATATCGAAGAAATAATCATCATCATCATGCAGCATAAAAATAAACAGGACAAATCTGAAACAAGTGCAATACGTCAGATACTTGGGCACAATAATAACATCAGATGGACGATGCAACACAGAAATAAAAAGAATAATAGCTCACGCCAAAATAGCATTTCAGAAAATGAAAAACTTCTTATACAACAAGTTTATATCAATTGAAGTGAGAGAGAGAGAGAGAGAGAGAGAGAGAGAGAGAGAGAGAGAGAGAGAGAGAGAGAATTAATCGCTGAAATATATAGAGTCAATTCTGACCCATGGAAGCAAATCATGGACAGTAAACAAACAAATGAAAAAACGATTAGAGGCCACAGAGATTGGATTTCTCAGAAGAATATTGAAAGTTCCCTGGACAGCTGAAAAAAAGAGTAATTTCTCAAAGAGGCCAACACAAAAAGGGAATTCATAAAAACATCAGAAAGAAACAAACAACACTTTTTGGGCACATCATGAGAAAAGGAAAGTTGGAATACTTGATAACAACTAGCAAAATACAGGGAAAGAGAGATCACGGACGACAAAGAGAGAAAATACTGGATAGCTTGGTGTCATGGCCTGGAAAACATTTAACATCAAGTTTGATACGATGCACTGTAAATAGAAGATTGTGGAAAGACATGATCGCATACGCCAACCATTTTGGTACATGGTGATGATGATGATACTACATTCCTTATCATTATTTTCCCAGAAAAAAAATCCGGTACCCATTTGAGGCTGGGTGAACCTGGAAGCTATCGATCAGGATGGAACCCGACCTCTCGTCCTTGGTAGTCCAGGTCACTAACCACTGAACTTTCGCGGCTCCCCCTTTACTTGGGTGTTGGTAAAAAAAAAAATAAATACAGATGAAGAATAAAGGACGCATGCCCAGTGCAGGTATCAATGTATTCTTGATATTCTTCACGAAAACCTCATTACGTGTCCTTCACACATTTTCTTCATCGATTGTCCATGAGTTACTTCCATATGTCAGCGCGATCTCGATATAATGCTGACGAGCCATTTTCCTTAAGTTCCACAAACAGGGATTGCCTGAAATCTATTTCATAAAAAAAAAAAAAAATTCTGCCATCTCCTAACCGATGTTGCAGCCCACGTCTTTTGCGCAGTTTTCAGTTTATGTTTTTATCTTAACTATGACCTTGAATGCATTAACATGTTTTTATCGTTCTATATACTTGAATGCATTAACTTGTTTTCATGAACGCTTCAAAAGAACAAATAAAGAGAACACGATTATCACAGTTCGGTTATCATTTATCATAAACATTGTAGCAATGGTGACGGTATGGTAAGTACATTTCTAGTCTGGCTTCATCATCATCCTCTACTTATTCTCGTCGTCGTTTTTTTTTCCTAACCGTTTTCCCTTAATCATCATTATATTGCTTTTTCCTCCAATTCTTACATTTCTTTTTTCCTTTTCTTCTATTTCTTCTTTCTTATAACATTCTTCTTCGTCTGATTTCTCCTTTCTTTATTACTACTACTACAACAACTACTACTATTACTTCTACCGCAACTACTACAACTACAACAACAACAACAACAACTACTACTACTATACTTATACTACGACAACTACCATTACTACTATTACTTCTACTTCGACAACTACAATTACTACTACTTCTACTACTACAAATGCTATTACTACTACTACTACTGCTAATACTACTAGTACTACTGCTGCTGCTTCTGCTGCTTCGGCTACCACTACTACTACTACTGCTGCTACTGCTACTACTACCACTACTACTACAAATGCTATTACTACTACTACTACTGCTAATACTGCTGCTGCTACTGCTGCTGCTACTGCTACTACTACCACTACTACTACTACTGCTGCTATTACTACTACTACTACTGCTACTGCCACTACCACTACTATTACTACAACTGCTACTACTACTACTACTACTACTGTTAATACTACTACTACTGTTACTATTACTACTACTACTGTTAATACTACTACTACTACTGCTGTTTCTGATGCTACTACTACTGCTGCTGCTACTGCTACTACTACCACTACTACTACTACTGCTGCTATTGCTACTACTACTACTCTTACTACTACTACTACTGCTACTGCCACTACCACTACTATTACTACAACTGCTACTACTACTACTACTACTATTGTTAATACTACTACTACTGTTACTATTACTACTACTACTGTTAATACTACTACTACTACTGCTGTTTCTGATGCTACTACTACTGCTGTTTCTGATGCTACTACTACTACTACTACTACTACTACTGATGATGCTACTACTACTACTACTGATGATGCTACTACTACTACTACTACTGCTGTTTCTGATGCTACTACTACTGCTGTTTCTGATGCTACTACTACTACTACTACTACTGATGATGCTACTACTACTACTACTGATGCTGCTACTACTACTACTACTACTACTGATGATGCTACTACTACTGCTGTTTCTGATGCTACTACTACTGCTGTTTCTGATGCTACTACTACTACTACTACTACTATTACTGATGATGCTACTACTACTACTACTGATGATGCTACTACTACTACTGATGATGCTACTACTACTACTACTACTACTACTACTACTGATGATGCTACTACTACTACTACTACTACTACTACTGATGATGCTACTGCTACTACTACTACTACTGTTCCTACTACTACTCCTACTAATACTACTCCTACTACTCCTACTTCTACTACTACTACTCCTACTATTACTACTACTACTATTACTACTACTACTCCTACTATTACTACTACTACTATTACTACTATACTACTACTACTACTACTACTAACACTACTGTTACTACTACTCCTACTACTACTACTACTACTACTACTACTCCTACTACAACTACTCTTACTACTACTACTCTTACTACAACTACTACAACTACTCCTACTACTGCTATTCCTACTACTACTACTACTACTACTACTAGAACTGCTCCTACTACTGTTACTACTACTCCTACTACTACTACTCCTACAACAACTACTCTTACTACTACTTCTCTTACTACAACTACTCCTACTACTGCTATTCCTACTATTATTACTACTACTACTACTACTACTACTAGAACTGCTCCTACTACTGTTACTACTACTCCTACTACTACTACTCCTACAACAACTACTCTTACTACTACTACTCTTACTACAACTACTCCTACTACTGCTATTCCTACTACTACTACTACTACTACTACTAGAACTGCTCCTACTACTGTTACTACTACTCCTAATACTACTACTACAACTACTGTTTGCTGCTGCATCTTCTTCTTAATTCCACTGTTTCCTTCTTCCATCTCCTCTACTTACTCCCACTGTTTCCTCTTCCACCTCCTCTACCTACTCCCACTGTTTCCTTCTTCCACCTCCTCTACCTACTCCCACTGTTTCCTTCTTCCACCTCCTCTACCTACTCCACTGTTTCCTCTTCCACGTCCTCTACTTACTCCACTGTTTCCTTCTTCCACCTCCTCTACTTACTCCCACTGTTTCCTTCTTCCACCTCCTCTACTTACTCCCACTGTTTCCTTCTTCCACCTCCTCTACTTACTCCCACTGTTTCCTCTTCCACGTCCTCTACTTACTCCCACTGTTTCCTTCTTCCACCTCCTCTACTTACTCCCACTGTTTCCTTCTTCCACCTCCTCTACCTACTCCCACTGTTTCCTCTTCCACGTCCTCTACTTACTCCCACTGTTTCCTTCTTCCACCTCCTCTACCTACTCCCACTGTTTCCTTCTTCCACCTCCTCTACCTACTCCCACTGTTTCCTCCTTCCACCTCCTCTACCTACTCCCACTGTTTCCTTCTTCCACCTCCTCTACCTACTCCCACTGTTTCCTTCTTCCACCTCCTCTACCTACTCCACTGTTTCCTCTTCCACCTCCTCTACCTACTCCCACTGTTTCCTCCTTCCACCTCCTCTACTTACTCCCACTGTTTCCTTCTTCCACCTCATCTACTTACTCTCACTGTTTCCTCCTTCCACCTCCTCTACTTACTCCCATTGTTTCCTCCTTCCTCCACCTCCACTCACACTTCATCACCACTCCCCCACACTCCATACAACACAACACTTATGACGTTTATGTCCAACTGAAGTGAAAGCTTATCTTTGGTCAAGTGGAACCCGCCTAACATGGAGCCGCCAACACCACAAAAATGGTGCCGAGAAAATAAGGGCATGAACACGTCATTCCTGTCACTCTTGCTGTAGACAAAATAAAGAGCCCCCGTCACGCCAAGTGGCGTATAGGGAATATGGTGTTAGTGACTATAAATTGTACAAACCTTCAGCACTTGATTTTTGGTGTAAAAATTCGGTACACATTTAAGGTTGGGTGAACCCGGAAGCCGTCGGTTGGGATCGAACCCTACCCCTTGTCTTTTGTAGTCCCGTTCACTAACCACTGAGCAAACGCGACTTCACTCTTACTGTCTTCTTCTACTTTTCTCTTTTCACTGATACCTAAAAGGTGTCGTGGTTATATCATTTGTCGTTCTTGAGCTGTTCGAACTGTCTGAATTAGTGATTTTCCTTTGTTGTTACATGTCTCTATCACTGCATCTATCCATCTTCTTCTTTTCTCTTTCTCACTGATACCTAAAAGGTGTCATGGTTTATATCATTTGTCGTTCTTGAGCTGCTCGAACTGTCTGAATTAGTGATTTTCCTTTGTTGTTACATGTCTCTATCACTGCATCTATCCATCTTCTTTTCTCTTTTCACTGATACCTAAAAGGTGTTGTAGTTTATATCATTTGTCGTTCTTGAGCTGTTCGAACTGTCTGAATTAGTGATTTTCCTTTGTTGTTACATGTCTCTGTCACTGCATCTATCCATCTTCTTCTGGGTCTTCCTCTTGGTCTTTTCCCATGCATTCTCGAGAAGAACACCCTTGATGGTGATTGGTGAGTATTCATTCTGACCAGGTGGCCAAACCATTTAAGTTGTTGTTCTATATATTCTTGGCAGGGTTTTGTTCCTACCATTTTTCTTATGGTTTTATTTGGTATTCTATCTCTTCTTGTGTTGTTTGTTACTTTTCTCAAGCATCGCATCTCACATGTATTGATCTTTCTTAATTGTGATTTAGAAAGGGTCCATGTTTGACTTTCATTGCACAAAGTTGGTATGAAAATACTATTTATCATTTGTTGTTTAGCTGGCATAGAAATGTTTGGATGTCTTAGCAATGGTGAAAGCTGGTATGTGACAGCATTTGCTTTTTGTATTCTCATGTCAATTTCTCTGTCTAGTTTTCCATCTTCTGTGAACATTGTGCCCAAATACTTGAATTCTTCTACTTGTTTTATTTATTTATCTTTGATCTTAATGTTTAATGGGTGTCTTAATTTGCTTATTCTCATAGCCTCTGTTTTCGCTGTGTTAATTTTCATACTGTAGTTTGTACAACTTTTATCTAGAGATGTTATTTGCTGTTGTAGCAGGTTTTCATCCTCATATATTAGGCATTGGTCATCTGCGAAGAGTAGCTCGTTGATATTTGAATTTTCTACCTCTGTGTTATTATTTGATTTGTCCTTATTGTTGTTTGTTTCCAGATTTATTTTGTCCATATATATGATGAAGAAGAGTGGTGAGAGGACACATCCTCACTCTTACTGTACTGGCTCGAAATCCACGTTTTTACAAAGCAATTTGAAGAGAAAATAATAGTGCATGAGTGCATACCTTAACAAAGTTTTACATTCAAACATTACTATGATGTATTTTATATCTCAGAATTGTTAGAATTGAATGAATATTGTTATGAAACGTACTACATATATCTCTTTTTTTGAAGAAAATTAACCAAACATAACGGAAAAACCTGATAAAGGAAAAAATATGGGCATGAGTGCATATCTTAATATCAAAACAACCTTTTAACTAAGCATTACTGTAATCTATTTTGTATCAACATTTGTAGAATTGAATTATTTTTTCCTTTTCATAAAACGCAGTACAAGTATATTTTTTCTAGAAAATTGATTGACGTCACTGACAAATCTGATAAAGAACAAATAAATTTGAGCAGCGTAAAAACGAAAACTGCACTTGAAATATTGTCAGTTTTATGCGCGTCAGCAACACTATCAATGTTTGTTGTTGTAAAATATATTCATTTTTACGAAAAATGGTAACATTTCCAATGTTTGTTCTTCTATCCTCATTTTCCTTTCAGCGTCGAGGGGAAATATAATTTGCGGTGTTTTGTTATTCTGTTCGCCTCTGCTGCTGTTATGTTTCCTAGTGTTTCTAATGTTCCGTCAAAGCAGTTTTGTGATCGGCCTTTGGGTCTGGTGTTCTCGCAACGTTTATTCCAGACTCCTTGTGTTGTGTTGTGATCTTTCTGCCTACTCAAGTGACCAAAGCATTATATCTGTTGTTTCTTTATATATTCTATGGCGGGCGTTATTCCTAGCTTTTTTCTCAGTTCTTCGTTTCTGATCTTGTCTCTCAGGCTGTTTCATGTCATTCGTCTGACACATTTCATCTCAGTAGAGGTTATTTTTCTTTCTTTATTCCAGGTCTACAGTGGTAGTACAACGTTGGGACGTAGATTGTATTGTAGAGTGTCCTTTTTGCTGAAAGCTCGTTGTGTTGTGTTTTGATCTTTCTGCCTTGTCACGTGGTCAAACAATTTTATCTGTTGTTTCCTTATATATTCTATGGCGGGTGCTATTCCTAGCTTTTTTCTCAGTTCTTCATCTCTGATCTTATCTCTCAGACTGATTCCTGTCATTCGTCTAACACATTTCATCTCTGTAGAGGTTATTTTTCTTATTGTTCTTGCATCTAGGGTCCAGGTCTGGCATTGGTAGCACAACGTTGGGATGAAGATTGTATTGTATAGTGCAAATTTTGCCTCTAGAATTATTTCCTTGTTGGACAGGTCCAATGATTTGACAAGCTTTTTTGCATCTTGAGTCTATTTCTGCTGTTTGTGAATTGCCGTTTATCACTAGACTTCGGAGGTATTAAAATTCCTCTACTTGTTCTAGTTGTCTGCCTTCTATAATTATGTTGATGTTCTGTTTCTCTTTTGCAATATTCATGACTTCTGTTTTGTTGATGTTAATTTTCATGTTGTATTGTGTACATGTGCTGTTGAGTTTATTTAAGTGTCCATGTAGACTTTCTATTTATCTATGCATAAGTGTCCGATCTTGTTGCTTTTATTGCTTTGTAGCAATCTCTTGTGGCTGTCTTGAAGTCCCTTCTCAAATGTTGTCTGAATTCTGTCCATTTGTTTTAGTAAGCTTCTTTAACCAAAATGTTAACTTTTTTCCGGAACTAAGGCAATTTATCGTATTCTTCTTGGTTCTAATTCTCCCTCTAATTTGTTAAACAGTTTCTTCTTTTCTTTTATTGCTTCTCTGGTTGCTTCGTTCAATCTCAGTGTGTTCATGGAGGAGGCCCTGGAATAGAGACCCCTCGGATAGTGAGACCAACTCGAATTGTGAGGCCCTTCTGATTATGAGACCCCCTCAGATTGTGAGGCCCCTTCGCATTGAAAGGCCCCCTCGGATTATGAGCCACCCCCTCCCAATTGGATTGTGAGGCCCCTCCTCGGATTGTGAGACCCCCTCAAATTGTGTGGCCCCTCTCGGATTGTGAGGCCCCCTCGGATTGTGAGACCCCATCAAATTGTGTGGCCCCTCTCGGATTGTGAGGCCTCCCTCGGATTGAGAGACCCCATCAAATTGTGTGGCCCCTCTCGGATTCTGAGGCCTCCTCGGATTGAGTGACCCCCTCAAATTGTGTGGCCCCTCTCGGATTGTGAGGCCCCCCTCGGACTGTGAGACCCCCTCAAATTGTGTGGCCCCTCTCGGATTGTGAGGCCTCCCTCGGATTGAGTGACCCCCTCAAATTGTGTGGCCCCTCTCGGATTGTGAGACACCCCTCGGATTGTGTGACCCCCTCAAATTGTGTGGCCCCTCTCGGATTGTGAGGTCACCCTCGGACTGTGAGACCCCCTCAAATTGTGTGGCCCCTCTCGGATTGTGAGGTCACCCTCGGACTGTGAGACCCCCTCAAATTGTGTGGCCCCTCTCGGATTGTGAGACACCCCTCGGATTGTGTGACCCCTCAAATTGTGTGGCCCTCTCGGATTGTGAGGTCACCCTCGGACTGTGAGACCCCATCAAATTGTGTGGCCCCTCTCGGATTGCGTGACCCCCTCAAATTGTGAGACCTCCTCAGCTTGTGAGACCCCCTCAAATCGTGAGACCCTATGCTGTAGCTTATTTAACCTAAACGCAAACTCGGCCTAGAAGGACGACCTTGCCATTTTGTGTCTTCGAATCTGAGCGCAGTGACGCAATAAAGAACCCGTCGCCTTCATCCAATGACACCACTCTGGGGTAAGGGAAAGAACTCTGATATGAAAAGCAAGGTTTAGCAATAAAACATGTAACTGAATTTGGTATAAAAATATAACAAAACAAACACCCACACAAAGAACATTAGAGACAGCTGAGATGTGGTTTATCAGAAGAATGCTACGAATTGATGGCAAAATGGATAGCAAAAATTACAAATGAAGAATGTTTAAAACGAACCGGAGAAATAAGAAATATCAAAATCATAAGGAAGAGAGAATCGACATTTGTTGAACATTGTTATGCGAAAAGAAGGCATTGAGAATGCAACAAGCAGAAAGAATGGAAAGAAGAGCAGAGGAAAACCAAGAGAAAAAATAGTGAACAGCTTATCCATATGGCAGGGAGCCGCGATAGCTCAGTGGTTAGTGAACTGGCCAACAAAGGACAAGTGGTAGGGTTCGATTCCAACCGACGGCTTCCGGGTTCACCCAGCCATAAATAGGTAGCTTTTTTTTATTTCCTCTGTGAAAGTAAAGCGGCACGGGCGTAATACCGACCACATTACCCCAAAAATCATGTGCTGAAGGTCTGTAAAATGTATGGTCACTAACACCATACCCCTATACGCCACTTGGCTTGACGGGGCTCTTTACTTTTTTACTTTACTATCCAAATGGCACAACAAAAGATCACCGACTAAAATTATGACATGCATGAAGAGCTGACATTTTTATTTATTTTTATGTTTTTTGGGACGTTTGCCAGTTTTCACCTCTGGCAAAGTCCCTGGAGACTAAGAACTGAATTTTTCGTGTTAACCCGTTTTCCACTGTCAGCCGTGTGCACAGGGATCCCGCGCCTCACAGGCAGATATCTCCGTGTTTGGAGGTACTCATATTTTGTGTGTGTCGATGATTAATTGACCGTTCATGTCGGGCCTCGCTGCTGAGACCAGTGGTGGTTGTCGCCCGGGCCTCGCTGCTGAGACCAGGGGTAGTTGAAAAAGTAGAGAAATCACAAATAAAAATTCCAACTGGTGCAGGCGGGATTTGAACTCATAACCTCTCTGTCTCGACCACCAGTCCCCATAAAGTACTGATTGATGTGAGAGAGAAGATCGCTAACCGGCATGACACATGATGATGATGATGGTGAGGAGGAGGAGGAGGAGGAGGAAGCGACGGACGAAGAGGATATGAGGAGGTGAAGGAGGAGGATAAGAATGAGGAAGGTAATGAGGAGGAGGAGGATGGTGATGTTGATGATGAGGAGGAGGAGGAGAAGAATGGGGATAAGGTGGCAAGTTTTGAGAAGGAGGAGGATGGTGATGATGATGATGATGGAGGAGGAGGAGGAGAAAAAGGAAGGGGTGAAAGAGGAGGAGGATGAGGAGAACTATGGTGATGGTAATAGTGATGGTGATGAGGAGGAGGAGACGAAGAAGGAAGGGGAGAAAGAGGAGAAGAATGAGGATAAGGTGGCAGGTTATGAGAAGGAGGAGGATGGGGATGATGATGATGATGATGATGAGGAGGAGGAGGAGGAGGAGAGAGAAGAAGGAAGGAAGGAGAAGAAGATTGAGGAAAATGAGGATGGTAATTAGGAGGAGGATGGTGATGAGGAGGAGGATGAGGAGGAGGATGGTGATGAGGATGATGATGAGGAGGAGGATGGTGATGAGGATGATGATGAGGAGGAGGATGGTGATGAGGATGATGATGAGGAGGAGGATGAGAAGAAGGAAGGGGAGAAGATTGAGGAAAATGAGGATGGTAATTAGGAGGAGGAGGATGGTGATGAGGATGATGATGAGGAGGAGGATGAGAAGAAGGAAGGGGAGAAGATTGAGGAAAATGAGGATGGTAATTAGGAGGAGGATGGTGATGAGGAGGAGGATGGTGATGAGGAGGAGGATGAGAAGAAGGAGGAAGGGGAGAAGAATGAGGAAAATGAGGATGGTAATTAGGAGGAGGAGGATGGTGATGAGGATGATGATGAGGAGGAGGATGGTGATGAGGATGATGATGAGGAGGAGGATGGTGATGAGGAGGAGGATGAGAAGAAGGAAGGGGAGAAGATTGAGGAAAATGAGGATGGTAATTAGGAGGAGGATGGTGATGAGGAGGAGGATGGTGATGAGGAGGAGGATGAGAAGAAGGAGGAAGGGGAGAAGATTGAGGAAAATGAGGATGGTAATTAGGAGGAGGATGGTGATGAGGAGGAGGATGAGAAGAAGGAGGAAGGGGAGAAGATTGAGGAAAATGAGGATGGTAATTAGGAGGAGGATGGTGATGAGGAGGAGGATGAGAAGAAGGAGGAAGGGGAGAAGATTGAGGAAAATGAGGATGGTAATTAGGAGGAGGAGGATGGTGATGAGGATGATGATGAGGAGGAGGATGGTGATGAGGATGATGATGAGGAGGAGGATGGTGATGAGGATGATGATGAGGAGGAGGATGAGAAGGAGGAAGGGGAGAAGATTGAGGAAAATGAGGATGGTAATTAGGTGGAGGAGGATGGTGATGAGGATGATGATGAGGAGGAGGATGGTGATGAGGATGATGATGATGATGAGGAGGAGGATGAGAAGAAGGAGGAAGGGGAGAAGATTGAGGAAAATGAGGATGGTAATTAGGAGGAGGATGGTGATGAGGAGGAGGAGAAGAAGAAGGAAGGGGAGAAGATTGAGGAAAATGAGGATGGTAATTAGGAGGAGGATGGTGATGAGGATGATGATGAGGAGGAGGATGAGAAGAAGGAGGAAGGGGAGAAGATTGAGGAAAATGAGGATGGTAATTAGGAGGAGGATGGTGATGAGGAGGAGGATGAGAAGAAGGAGGAAGGGGAGAAGATTGAGAAGAATGAGGATAAGGAGGAGGGTCATGAGGAGGAGTAGGATGGTGATGAGGATGATGATGAGGAAGAGGAAAAGGAGGTGAAAAAGAAAGGGGAGAAGGAGGAGAAAAATGAGGAGGACTATAATGATGGTGATGATGATGAGGAGGAGGATGAGAACAAGAAGGAAGGGGAGAAGGAGGAGAAGATTGATGATAAGGAGGAGGGCAATGATGAGGAGGATGGTGATGGTGATGATGATGAGGAGGAGAAGAAGAAGGAAGGGGAGAAGGCGGAGGAGAATGAGAAGGAGGACTATGGTGATGGTGATGATGAGGAGGAGAGAATGAGTATAAGGAGGAGGTTAATGAGGAGGAGGATGGTGATGGTGAAGAGGAGAGTGAGGAGGAGGACTATGGTAATGGTGATGAGGAGGAGGAGAATGAGTATAAGGAGGAGGTTAATGAGGAGGAAGATGGTGATGGTGAAGAGGAGAGTGAGGAGGAGGACTATGGTGGTGGTGATGAGGAGGAGGAGAAGGAGGAGGAGAATGAGTATAAGGAGGACGGTAATGAGGAGGAGGATGGTGATGTGATGATGATGAGGAGGAGGAGAGGAAGGAAGGGGATAAGGAGGAGGATAAGGAGGAGGAGGAGAATGAGGAAAATTATAAAGATGAGGAGGTGAAGGCGGAGGAGAATGAAGAGGAAATGTAGGATAATGAGGAAAAAAGAGAGGGAGGAAAAGGAGGTGGAGGAGAAGGAGGAGATGTAGGAAGAGGGGAATGAGAAGAAGGTTAATGAAAAGGAGGGGGTGAAAGGGGAAGAGAAGAATGCAAAATATGCAAACAAATCCCACAGGTCGTTGGGTAAACAACAACATTAATCTACCAACCTTCTTCACACTTCGTCCCGAGATATCCGGGTCGACATCCGAATGAACAGTCCCCAGTCAGGTTATTACACAAATTGTGGGCACAATTTTCTGAACATGTGACGACGGCGGTACAGTTGTCACCGTGTTTGCCGTCACAGCCTTTTATATTTCCTGTTCCAGATGCTGTAGTGACATCTGTCGATGTACACACAAAGGTTATGATGATTGTGTTGTCATTACTGATGTGAGGGTCATGATGATTGTGTTGTCATTATTGATGTGAGAGTCATGATGATTGTGTTGTCATTATTGATGTGAGAGTCATGATGGTTGTGTTGTCATTATTGACGTGACGGTTATAATGATTGTATTGTCATTAGAAATAACATGAAGGTTATAATGATTGTAGTGTCATTATACATGACGTGGCTGTTTTAATGATTGTCAGAGATGACAGAATGTTATCAAATCGGTCCACTAGACCAGGGTTGTCAGATATATTTTTGGATTTTAGGCCAAAAAGTGTTGAAAAAAAGCCAAATTAGGCCAAATAGTCAATTAAAAAGCCAAAAAAAAGGCCAAACATTTCTGCTATACTCACATCACATGAAACTCTCCAGATCAAGATTATTAACGTCATCCGCATCAGAGCTACCTGATTCTACAGCATACAAATTCTCTGATGTAAATTCTTTGAGCATTTTTGCTGATGGGATGAAGTCTTTACAACATTTGTTTGAAAGCAACAGTTCTGCTCTAATCCTGACAATAGAGTCAAGCAAATGCAGTTGCATCTTATTCCTTGCTTTTGTCTTCACTGACGTTACAATGGAGAAAATTCTTTCAACTATGGCATTGCTGCATGGGGTGATCAGACAAGTTAGGGCAAAGTTGGCTAACTCTTTGAATGACTGATGCTGATGTATGCCAATCCAAAACTGTTCACTGTCAGTAGGAAGTCCATCTTTCTTAAACATGGTATCTTCTTTCCAATCAATCAATATAATTTTTCTGTATTGTTCTTCAATAGTGCTGATGTTACTTCCTGCTAGGTGTAAGAAGGGTAAGTCTGAAAACGTTGCTCTCGAAGCTTGATTTAAAATAATCCGTGGACTCGGCTTTGATAGATTTTGAAATATATTACTCGCCGAAGGAAGTCTACATGTTATTTGATTGAGAGCTTCCTCTAGCATACACATACATCTTTCTTTGACATTTTAAATTTCGTGATGAGCGTCAGTGTTGTTGTTCTTTTGTAGGAACGTATTACATTCTGTTAAAAATTTGATACCAAAATCAACTTGATTTATATCCTTTCTTTGTCCATTTGTATCATACAATCTGTTCTGAAGACTTGCCTTTTGTAAAAATAATTCTTGACACAGTTCATGAGGATCAGCTTTAGTTTGTTGAAAAAGGCCATTGAGTCTTTCAAATTCCTGCACAACGGGTGTTGCGAAAACAAAGAACAAGTAATTGTTATAATCTAACATCATGTCCTTTAACAATCGTGCTTTGTATTTTGTGTCAAACTTTGACTGGGCTAATTCAGTACTCATGAAATAAGCCTTTAGCTCTTCCCAATTCATCAGAATATTAAACATAACTTTTCCTCGCACAAGCCATCGAGTAGCTGATGGTTTCTCAAAAGGCAGTGGAGCAGTTCTGGTTGACTCATATTCTGTAGGTGTATTCATCACTGTAAATAATTCTTTGTAGGCTTCTCGTCTTAGGCTACTGTGGGAAAACCATTGCGGTATTTCTGATAGTAAAAATCCTATATTTGACGGTAGCTTAGCTACTGCATAATAAATGCAAAGTGCCAAAGAATGACAAATACATTTCAGCTGTACACATGAAGGAGATACATTTCTTAATCTAGACCACACTGAGTTGTTACAGCCAACCATGTTTGACGCTCCATCTGATGCAAATCCAATGCAATTTGTGAGACTCTGGCCACATTTTTTTATTTCACCATCAATCAAATTAAATATGTTTTCTCCTGTTGCTTCTTGCACGGGAATTAGCCCAAGATACCCTGTTAGAATTTCCTGTTTTCTTTCACTGAAAAACCGAATTAAGATACACAAGTATTTTTGTGTGGAGACATCTGTAGATTCATCTAAAATGATGGCGTATTTCTTGTCCTGAAAGTCATGGATGAGATCCGTTTTTAGTGCTGGCGATATTATATTTTTTATTAAGCATGAACATTTAGTTCTGTGCAATTTGATGTTTCCTAATGTACTGCCCTGGCCATGTGCTGTCATAATTTCACTCAGATGGTCAATTGTGCGAATTGCACAGTGGCAGGTCATGCTTACAGCAATTTGGAGCTCTGCTGTTTTAACTTTATCGTTATTTTGTCTAGGACTTTGAGTGACACTAAGTTGTGTCTGACTATTTGATGGAACTCTCATCATGTGCTTAGATGATTTCTCATGATTTGAGATGTTTCCTCTTTTTGGTACAATCGTACACCGGCAGAGTTTACAATATGCTGCCTCTGATCCATCAGAAGCTTTCATGAGCCATGGGTATGTTTCTTCCCAAATACTATTGTACTTACGATTGCTATCATAAGATGCTTTCCATTCTTTGATGAAGAAGCCATGAGTAACACAAGTAATATCTTTATCAAACACAGCGTAGACTAATGTAAATAATTAGTCGACTTGTTAAGCGCACGTCCTAGGCACACTCCTGTACCAGGGTTGCCAGATATATTTTTGGATTTTAGGCCAAAAAGTGTTGAAAAAAAGCCAAATTAGGCCAAATAGTCAATTAAAAAGCCAAAAAAAAAGGCCAAACATTTCTGCTATACTCACATCACATGAAACTCTCCAGATCAAGATTATTAACGTCATCCGCATCAGAGCTACCTGATTCTACAGCATACAAATTCTCTGATGTAAATTCTTTGAGCATTTTTGCTGATGGGATGAAGTCTTTACAACATTTGTTTGAAAGCAACAGTTCTGCTCTAGTCCTGACAATAGAGTCAAGCAAATGCAGTTGCATCTTATTCCTTGCTTTTGTCTTCACTGACGTTACAATGGAGAAATTCTTTCAACTATGGCATTGCTGCATGGGGTGATCAGACAAGTTAGGCAAAGTTGGCTAACTCTTTGAATGACTGATGCTGATGTATGCCAATCCAAAACTGTTCACTGTCAGTAGGAAGTCCATCTTTCTTAAACATGGTATCTTCTTTCCAATCAATCAATATAATTTTTCTGTATTGTTCTTCAATAGTGCTGATGTTACTTCCTGCTAGGTGTAAGAAGGGTAAGTCTGAAAACGTTGCTCTCGAAGCTTGATTTAAAATAATCCGTGGACTCAGCTTTGATAGATTTTGAAATATATTACTCGCCGAAGGAAGTCTACATGTTATTTGATTGAGAGCTTCCTCTAGCATACACATACATCTTTCTTTGACATTTTTAATTTCGTGATGAGCGTCAGTGTTGTTGTTCTTTTGTAGGAACGTATTACATTCTGTTAAAAATTTGATACCAAAATCAACTTGATTTATATCCTTTCTTTGTCCATTTGTATCATACAATCTGTTCTGAAGACTTGCC
This sequence comes from Megaustenia siamemsis, assembly GCA_032433765.1. Lineage (NCBI taxonomy): Eukaryota > Metazoa > Mollusca > Gastropoda > Stylommatophora > Ariophantidae > Megaustenia > Megaustenia siamemsis. Next base: position 9,760,050 of record JAVIAB010000159.1, read on the forward strand.
TTTTGTAAAAATAATTCTTGACACAGTTCATGAGGATCAGCTTTAGTTTGTTGAAAAAGGCCATTGAGTCTTTCAAATTCCTGCACAACGGGTGTTGCGAAACAAAGAACAAGTAATTGTTATAATCTAACATCATGTCCTTTAACAATCGTGCTTTGTATTTTGTGTCAAACTTTGACTGGGCTAATTCAGCACTCATGAAATAAGCCTTTAGCTCTTCCCAATTCATCAGAATATTAAACATAACTTTTCCTCGCACAAGCCATCGAGTAGCTGATGGTTTCTCAAAAGGCAGTGGAGCAGTTCTGGTTGACTCATATTCTGTAGGTGTATTCATCACTGTAAATAATTCTTTGTAGGCTTCTCGTCTTAGGCTACTGTGGGAAAACCATTGCGGTATTTCTGATAGTAAAAATCCTATATTTGACGGTAGCTTAGCTACTGCATAATAAATGCAAAGTGCCAAAGAATGACAAATACATTTCAGCTGTACACATGAAGGAGATACATTTCTTAATCTAGACCACACTGAGTTGTTACAGCCAACCATGTTTGACGCTCCATCTGATGCAAATCCAATGCAATTTGTGAGACTCTGGCCACATTTTTTTATTTCACCATCAATCAAATTAAATATGTTTTCTCCTGTTGCTTCTTGCACGGGAATTAGCCCAAGATACCCTGTTAGAATTTCCTGTTTTCTTTCACTGAAAAACCGAATTAAGATACACAAGTATTTTTGTGTGGAGACATCTGTAGATTCATCTAAAATGATGGCGTATTTCTTGTCCTGAAAGTCATGGATGAGATCCGTTTTTAGTGCTGGCGATATTATATTTTTTATTAAGCATGAACATTTAGTTCTGTGCAATTTGATGTTTCCTAATGTACTGCCTGGCCATGTGCTGTCATAATTTCACTCAGATGGTCAATTGTGCGAATTGCACAGTGGCAGGTCATGCTTACAGCAATTTGGAGCTCTGCTGTTTTAACTTTATCGTTATTTTGTCTAGGACTTTGAGTGACACTAAGTTGTGTCTGACTATTTGATGGAACTCTCATCATGTGCTTAGATGATTTCTCATGATTTGAGATGTTTCCTCTTTTTGGTACAATCGTACACCGGCAGAGTTTACAATATGCTGCCTCTGATCCATCAGAAGCTTTCATGAGCCATGGGTATGTTTCTTCCCAATACTATTGTACTTACGATTGCTATCATAAGATGCTTTCCATTTCTTTGATGAAGAAGCCATGAGTAACACAAGTAATATCTTTATCAAACACAGCGTAGACTAATGTAAATAATTAGTCGACTTGTTAAGCGCACGTCCTAGGCACACTCCTGTACGACGACTCACGACACGTTCGTTTTGTTTCAATTTTGAAAATGAACTATTTTGAAGAATATTCCTAGAATGAAACATTAAGAATTAAGACCTATGGATTCTGAAAGTGAAAGTAATTTGCAAAAGTGCGCCAAATTCTTATTAAAGTCAGATGATTTGATGCATTTTTGGAGCAAAATAATTATATTTTTAAAGAACTTTTACTGAAATTGTGGTTTATACTTTTTTTTTACTACTGGTTTAGAAAAAAAAGCCAGGAATAAGCCAAAAAACCAAAAGCCAAAGAATTTCTTTAGGCCAAACAAAAACCAAAAAAGCCAGATTTGTGGAATTTGGCTTAAAAAAAGCCAAATTGGCAACCCTGCACTAGACACTTCCGTACCTTGAGACGAGAGAAACGTTTCTGCTAGTATCGTGAATTGTTCAAAATGAGATCCAAAAACTGGTTCACTGCATTCATTCAAACACAGACAAATAAATTATTCTTCTTTCTTTTATTATATTTCTTCTTCTTCTTCCTGTCCTCCTCCTCTTCTCCTTCTGCTACTTCTTGTTCTTCTTGCTCTCATTCTTTTCTGCTTCTTCTTCTTATTATCATCATCTCATTCTGTTTCATCATCTTCTTCTTATATTCTCATTCTTCTTCTTCTTCTTATATTCTCATTCTTCTTCTTCTTCTTATATTCTCATTCTTCTTCTTCTTCTTATATTCTCATTCTTCTTCTTCTTCTTATATTCTCATTCTTCTTCTTCTTCTTATATTCTCATTCTTCTTCTTCTTCTTATATTCATTCTTCTTCTTCTTCTATATTCTCATTCTTCTTCTCCGTCTTCTTCTTCTCATTCTTCTTCTCCGTCTTCTTCTTCTCGTTCTTCTTCGTCGTCGTCTTCTTCTTCTTCCTCCGTTTCTTATCTTCTCAATCTTCTTCTTCTTCTTCTTTTTCTTATCATCTCATTCTTCTTCTCCATTTCCTTTCGCGTCTTTTTCTTCTCCTGCTCCTCCTTCTTCTCCTCAAATTTCCTTCTTCTTCTTCTCCTCTTCTTATCATCTTATTCTTCTTCTTTTTCTCATTCTTTTACTTCTTTTTCAACTTCCTTTTATTTTTCTTCTTCTTCTCCTCCTCCTCCTTCTTCTTCTTCTTCTTCTTCATTTTCTGAATCTTCCTCTTTTTCTTCTTCTAATTTATCTCTTGGTTTCTTCTTATCTTCTCTCTCTTCTTCTTGTTTTTATTCTTCTTCGTCTTATCTCCTCATTCTTCTTTTTCTTCTTCTTATCTTCTCCTTCTCCAACTTCTTCGCCTTCATCTTGTTCTCATTCTCCTTTTCTTCTTCTTATCTCCTCATTCCTCTTCTCATCCTTTTTCTTCTTGTTCTCATTCTTCTTCTTCTTAGACGATCCCGACACGTTCAGATTGGAATCCAAAAACTGTCCACTATACACATCCACACACAGAAACAAATTCTTGTCCAAACATGAGCTTGACCAGTCAACACTTGGTTACTGAACGGTCTAACCAAGTCAGTTTCAGGCTGACCGTCTAATCAAACATTTCCTCTTCCACTGTCCTGGATGGCGGCCACTTTCTTCTCTTCAAATGTTGACATTATTTTTCTTATTATTAACCTTCACTCATCATCATCATCACCAAGTACCGTGGCTGCTGGCGTAGGCGATCATGTCTCTCCACAACTTTCGATCACGACAGTTATTTATCATTTCTGTTGTTGACCTTCTGCCATGCCATTCTCTTAAGCTGTCTGGTATTTTTTCTCTTTGCTTCCCTCTATCTCTTCGTTCGTAAATTGTCCCAGTTGTTACAATATATTCCAGTTGTTCTCTTCTCATTACATGGCCAAAAAATGATGATTGTTTCTTCCTAATATTGGAAATTAGCTCTGTTTTTGCTTTGACCACTCTCAGAACATCTTCTTAGCTGTCCATGGTATTCTCAACATTCTTCTGTAAAACCACATTTCTACAGACTCCAGTGATTTTCTTGTCTGTTGTCCTATTGTCCATGTTACTCACTATACGAGATTAGATTGCGCTATGTCGCTATTTTCCTGTAAGCTGCGACATCTACGATTTTGGTTGGACACATCCGTCTTGGATATTTATAGATTTCTAATTTAACAATTCCCAGAATTATAACCTCAGATGAGCTAACAGGCAAAGTACCTGATGATGATGAATCATAACACTTATCCTGGCTCCATCTGCCATCTTCGAACTCACTGTGATAGAGCCCGATGTCAGAAAGTCCGCATCAACAACAATGGACGAATAACAAAACTTGTAAAAGTTAACACATTTACTCTTAGCAAAGATAAATAAAGAGCTCCGTAACGCCAAGTGGTGTTTAAGGAATATGGTGTTCTTCATCTTCTTCTTTCCTTCCTCATTTGCCTTTCAGCGTCGAAGGGAGATATAATTTGCGGTCTTTTGCTCTTCTGTTCGCCTCTGCTGCTGTTATGTTTCCTAGTGTTTCTAGTATTCCGTCGATCCATCTTTTTCGTTGTCGACCCTTGGGTCTGGTATTCTCGCAACGTTTAATGAGGGCTGGTTGTGTTGTGCTTTAATCTTTCTGCCGTATGACGTGGCCAAACAATTTTATCTGTTGTTTCTTTATATATTTTATATGGTGTTAGTAATTTAAAATTGATATAGACCTACGACACATGATATTTGGGGTAGTGTGGTCAGTATTACGCCCGTAGGCTTTTAAAAACATAAGCTATGTAAACATTTTGATTATGTACTGTCGTCTCAAAACAGCTGGCAGAAAAGACGACAGAACAAAATCAAAATTTGAAAATAGCTTTCATTGACCAGGAAATAGCATTCGATTGAGTAAACAGAGAACAACTGTGGGAGATACAAACAACACACGGAGTAAGCTAACATTTAACCAGTCTAATTAATATTCTCTACATCAACAGCAGCTGCACAGTCAAAACAACAGCATGTTACACAGGCCACTTCGAAGTTAGATCAGGTGTAAGACAGGGGTACGTACTATCCCCCTATTGTTTATTACATACATAGACCATATATGCAAGCTAGCCAACCCATCAGAGACAGAGGAGATCAATGAGCTTCTATTTGCAGACGATCAGGCACTAATACACGAAACAATAGAAGACCTACAAGAACACTTAAATAAACTCAACAGCTCAGGCACAAAATACAACATGAAAATCAACATCAACAAAACAGAAGTCATGAATGTTGCACAAAGAGAAACAGAACATCGGCTTAACTATAGACGGCAGACAACTAAAACATTTAGAGGAATTTAAATACCTAGGAAGCCTAATGACAATCCACAATTCATAACCAGCAGAGATAGAATCAAGATGCAACAAAGCTTTTCAATTCGTTGGACAGCTATCACCATTATTGTGCAACAAGGAAATAACTCTGGAGGCAAAACGGGCGCTCTACAATACAATCTTCATTCCAACGTTGTGCTACCAATGCCAGACCTGGACCCTAGATGCAAGAACAATAAGAAAAATAACCTCTACAGAGATGAAATGTGTTAGACGAATGACAGGAAACAGTCTTGGAGACTAGATCAGAAATGAAAAAATGAGAAAAAATCTAGGAATAGCCCCCGCCATAGAATATATAAAGAAAGAATGAATGAGTTAATGAGTATGTGGGTGGATGGCTGAGTGAGTGTGTATGAACGTGTGAGTAATTGAGTGAGTTGATAAGTGAGCGGGCGGATGAGTGATTGAGTGAGTGAGTGAGTGAGTGAGTGAGTGAGTGAGTGAGTGAGTGAGTGAGTGAGTGAGTGAGTGAGTGAGTCAGTCAGTCAGTCAGTCAGTCAGTCAGACAGTGAAATGTTAAATAGTCTAACAACATTGTGGCATCAAATTTCAACATAAAAAAATAAGTAAAGAGCCCGTCAGGCCAAGTGGCGTATAGGGAATTTGGTGTTAGTATCATAATTGTTACAGACCTTCGGCACTTGATTTTTGGGTAATGTGGTCGGTATTACGCCCGTGCCGCTTTAATTTCTCAGAAAAATCCGACACCCATTTAAGGCTGAGTGAACCCGGAAGCCGTCGATCAGGATCAAACTCGACCTCTTGTTCTTTATAGTCCAGTTCACTAACCAGTGTGCTATCGCGGCTCTCCAATTTCAACATGATGGACATATAAAACTGTCGTCTACACTTCATCTATGTGCCCCATAGCGCAGCTAGAAGAACTGAGGTAACAAATACATTTGACAAATTTCTCACATTAATATTCCTCAGAATAATAAGCAAAAAACAACTTTTAGTCCATTCAAACTAAGTAACTAACTCCATCTTAGAAAAACATGGAAGAAAGAAGACAAGCGAAGAACACTACCCAATACAACAAAATAGATAAATGCGCAAAATGTGCAAAACGGTAAGTGACAACTGGCACAGCCAAAGATGTCTAGAAATCGAAACTAAGGAAAATAAAAAGGATTTGGATCGAAAAGTACACAGAAGTAAACAAACCAATATATGCCTGCTTCATAGACTACACCAAAGCTTTCGATAGAATACACCACAAAACAACTTATAGAATGCCTAAAGGGTATAAATCTAGATGACACAGACATACGACTAATATGGAATGTATACTGGGAGAAGACAGCAACAATAAAATATAGCAAAGTGAACTATACACATATTGATATAAAATATAGCAAAGTGAACTATACACATATTGATATAAAATATAGCAAAGTGAACTATACACATATTGATATAAAATATAGCAAAGTGAACTATACACATATTGATATAAAATATAGCAAAGTGAACTATACACATATTGATATAAAATATAGCAAAGTGAACTATACACATATTGATATAAAATATAGCAAAGTGAACTATACACATATTGATATAAAATATAGCAAAGTGAACTATACACATATTGATATAAAATATAGCAAAGTGAACTATACACATATTGATATAAAATATAGCAAAGTGAACTATACACCTATTGATATAAAATATAGCAAAGTGAACTATACACCTATTGATATAAAATATAGCAAAGTGAACTATACACATATTGATATAAAATATAGCAAAGTGAACTATACACATATTGATATAAAATATAGCAAAGTGAACTATACACCTATTGATATAAAATCAATAAAATCATCACAGAGATGCCAGGTCTAAACATTAATGGAAAGATAATCGATAGCCTATGATATGTTGATAACACTGTATTACTAGCAGAAAATCCTAAAGATCAACAACAATAATTTAATGAAATAAACATGGCAAGCAAAAAACAGATAAGTAAAAGTAAAAAATGAATGGAAAGAAAAGGAAACAAATGATTCTAGTCTTTAAAAATAAACCTAAAAATGAAAAGTGGACTACTAAACACAATTCAAACAAGACAAATTAAAGTTTTGGGGCATGCTAAAAGACACAGCAGCCTACTACAAGTAATATTGGAATTGAAAATACAAGGTAAAAGTGGCAGAGGTAGACCAAGACTAACATGGACGAGTAACATCAAAAGATGGACAAGTCAGGTTATGACAACCTGTACCATCAATGCAAGAAACAAAGGGGAATGGCGCCCCATGGTAGCCAACATTCGATACGGAGACGGCACTCAATGATGATGATGAAATAAATTAACATGGTTCACTGCGGAGTTAATTCACATCGACATTGTGTGATACTCAATTCTTACCTTGATGACACGATAAACACAAGATCAATAAAACAACTTGGGCAGAAATTTGTCTAAACACCGTTTTTCGGAGAATGAAAATTGATGACATTTTTAGTTGAATTTGTGAACGAATGTGTCTTAAATTGATAACATATTTAAAAAAAAAAGGTATTAAAAATGACGACCTTTAAAATATGTCATATTGCTGTAAATTAGTTTAATTTGTATGTCTTCTAGAAACTTGTTTTGTATTGTCGCGTTGCTTATATTGCAGCAATTTGCCATCTTGAAATTCGAACCGTTGTGTAAAGATAACTATGGAAACCCAAGAGAGCATATTACATGTTTTGTGTTGTCCTGTTTGGTTGGCCTCTTACTCCATAGCACAGCAGTTTATCGATGGTATTTTTGTTGTCATGCCTATGATTGATTAAAAAAAAAAAACTTTTCACATTGTATTCTATGGGATTCTAGTTGGTCAGAAATATTCTATTCTTGCAGTCGGGGCATCCCAATATCCGCTCCACCGCGCGTCCCGGCATTTCTCGAAGAATATGCAGACTGATTGTTCCTGTAAGGTGTTGAGTGTAGAGACATCTGCCTTCCCCACTAAGCTCTCCGGATCGACCAGATCCCTTTTCCACCTTTAGACTCCACAGTCTCTCAATGTATACATCTTGTCCCACCTTTAGGCTCCTCAGTCTCGCAATGTATACATCATTGTCCGACCTCTAGACTCCTCAGTCTTTCAATGTATACATGCATGTCCCACCTTTAGACTCATCAGTCTCTCAATGTATACATCATTGTCCGACCTCTAGACTCCTCAGTCTCTCAATGTATACATCATTGTCTCACATTTAGACTCCTCAGTCTCTCAATGTATACATCATTGTCCGACCTCTAGACTCCTCAGTCTCTCATTGTACACATCATTGTCCGACCTCTAGACTCCTCAGTCTCTCAATGTATACATCATTGTCCGACCTCTAGACTCCTCAGTCTCTCAATATATACATTCTTGTCCCACCTTTAGACTCCTCAGTCTCTCAATGTATACATCATTGTCCGACCTCTAGACTCGCCAGTCTCTCAATGTATACATCATTGTCCGACCTCTAGACTCCTCAGTCTCTCAATGTATAAATCATTGTCCGACCTCTAGACTCGCCAGTCTCTCAATGTATACATTTTTGTACCACCTTTAAACTCCTCAGTCTCTCAATGTATACATTCTTGTCCCACCTTTAGACTCCTCAGTCTCTCAATGTATACATTCTTGTACCACATTTAGACTCCTCAGTCTCTCAATGTATACATTCTTGTCCCACCTTTAGACTCCTCAGTCTCTCAATGTATACATTCTTGTCCCACCTTTAGACTCCTCAGTCTCTCAATGTATACATCATTGTCCGACCTCTAGACTCGCCTGTCTCTCAATGTATACATCATTGTCCGACCTCTAGACTCGCCTGTCTCTCAATGTATACATCATTGTCCGACCTCTAGACTCGCCTGTCTCTCAATGTATACATCATTGTCCGACCTCTAGACTCGCCTGTCTCTCAATGTATACATCATTGTCCGACCTCTAGACTCGCCAGTCTCTCAATGTATACATCATTGTCCGACCTCTAGACTCGCCAGTCTCTCAATGTATACATCATTGTCCGACCTCTAGACTCGCCAGTCTATCAATGTATACATCATTGTCCGACCTCTAGACTCCTCAGTCTCTCAATGTATACATCATTGTCCGACCTCTAGACTCGCCAGTCTCTCAATGTATACATCATTGTCCGACCTCTAGACTCCTCAGTCTCTCAATGTATACATCATTGTCCGACCTCTAGACTCGCCAGTCTCTCAATGTATACATCATTGTCCGACCTCTAGACTCGCCAGTCTCTCAATGTATAAATCATTGTCCGACCTCTAGACTCCTCAGTCTCTCAATGTATACATCATTGTCCGACCTCTAGACTCGCCAGTCTCTCAATGTATACATCATTGTCCGACCTCTAGACTCGCCAGTCTCTCAATGTATACATCATTGTCCGACCTCTAGACTCACCAGTCTCTCAATGTATACATCATTGTCCGACCTCTAGACTCGCCAGTCACTCAATGTATACATCATTGTCCGACCTCTAGACTCGCCAGTCTCTCAATGTATACATCATTGTCCGACCTCTAGACTCGCCAGTCTCTCAATGTATACATCATTGTCCGACCTCTAGACTCCTCAGTCTCTCAATGTATACATCATTGTCCGACCTCTAGACTCCTCAGTCTCTCAATGTATACATTCTTGTCCCACCCATCCTCCCTCTTTTCTCTAAAGGAATGAACAACAAATTAGAGATTAGAAATACTAAATGTTAATGAGACTATGTTCAACAATATTTAGTAGCCTCCGTCAGTCATAGTTGACTGGATTTTACAGCGCCCCTAGAAATGTTATTTTTTCTGTTCTTTTCTTTATTAGTGTATTCTCTTTCTCTATGAATCTGCTTCTTGTTTGAGGTGAACCTTAAGAATGTGTTTCCAGAGATTGCGGTCTTCAGCTTTGTCTTCCCATGCTGCAGGGTTTATGTTCAGAGTCTTCATGTCACGTTTACACACATCTACAAATCGAAGCTTTGGGCACCCCTAGTTCTTTTACCATCTTCCAGTTGTCCGTAGAGTATATATTTTGGTATGTGGCTATCTTTCATACCGTGTACATGGCCAAGCCAGTGTAACCTACATTGTTTGAGCAGCGTGTAGATATTCGGGAGGCTTGTGCAAGTCATGACCTCCACGTTTGTTACTTTATCCTTCCAGGTGATACCAAGAACACAGCACAGACAACGCATATGGAATGCATTTAGGCTTCTCTCCTGCTTTACATAAGTTGTTGAACAATAGAATATGTATTATTATTATTAGTCTCTGTACTGCACTAAGGTGACCATATTATTGAAACCCTAATCCGGGACAGATTAATTTGACTTACATTTTCCATCAACAAAATGAAATTTCTTCCGTCATTTTCAAGTGAATAAAACATATCTTTTAAAACTAATGAAAACACCTAACAATATAAGCTGACAAAACGTTATCAGAAGTTATTGAATTAAACGTTATTGAGTTTGAGTTTCAGTTTCAGTTTATAAGATTTCCAACTTAGAGCGCATTTTACTGTTACTATTTCGCCAAATGAACAGCCAGTTCGACTTTTTAAACATTTCTAAACAACAACGGAATAATGAATATTTTTAAGTGGAAGAGACGTTTATCATATTGGCAAAATTGTTAAACGTTTGTGTCCCTAATGTATTTTAACAAATCCGGGACAAAAGCTAAAAATCGGCCAAAATCGAGACAAATACGGGACAGTAACAAATCCGGGACTTCTTTCTTTCTTTCTTTCTTTCTTTCTTTTTTCTTTCTTTCTTTCTTTCTTTCTTTCTTTCTTTCTTTCTTTCTTTCTTTCTTTCTTTCTTTCTTTCTTTCTTTCTTTCTTTCTTTCTTTCTTTCTTTCTTTCTTTCTTTCTTTCTTTCTTTCTTTCTTTCTTTCTTTCTTTCTTTCTTTCTTTCTTTTTCTTTCTTTCTTTCTTTCTTTCTTTCTTTCTTTCTTTCTTTCTTTCTTTCTTCTTCTTTCTTTCTTCTTTCTTTCTTTCTTTCTTTCTTTCTTTCTTTCTTTCTTTCTTTCTTTCTTCTTTCTTTCTTCTTTCTTTCTTTCTTTCTTCTTTCTTTCTTTCTTCTTTCTTTCTTTCTTTCTTTCTTCTTTCTTTCTTTCTTTCTTTTTTCTTTCTTTCTTTCTTTCTTTCTTTCTTTCTTTCTTTCTTTCTTTCTTTCTTTCTTTCTTTTTCTTTCTTTCTTTCTTTCTTTCTTTCTTTCTTCTTTCTTTCTTTCTTTCTTTCTTTCTTTCTTTCTTTCTTTCTTTCTTTCTTTTCTTTCTTCTTTCTTTCTTTCTTTCTTTCTTTCTTTCTTTCTTTCTTTCTTTCTTTCTTTCTTTCTTTCTTCTTTTCTTTCTTTCTTTCTTTCTTTCTTTCTTTCTTTCTTTCTTTCTTTCTTTCTTTCTTTTTTCTTTCTTTCTTTCTTTCTTTCTTTCTTCTTTCTTTCTTTCTTTCTTTCTTTCTTCTCTTTCTTTCTTTCTTTCTTCTTTCTTTCTTTCTTCTTTCTTTCCTTCCTTCCTTCCTTCCTTCCTTCCTTCCTTCCTTCCTTCCTTCCTTCCTTCCTTCCTTCCTTCCTTCCTTCCTTCCTTCCTTCCTTCCTTCCTTCCTTCCTTCCTTCCTTCCTTCCTTCCTTCCTTCCTTCCTTCCTTTCCTTCCTTCCTTCCTTTCTTCTTCTTTCTTTCTTTCTTTCTTTCTTTTTTTCTTTCTTCTTTCTTTCTTTCTTTCTTTCTTTCTTTCTTTCTTTCTTTCTTTCTTTCTTCCTTCTTCCTTCTCTTATTCCTTTCTTTCTTTCTTTCTTTCTTTCTTTCTTTCTTTCTTTCTTTCTTTCTTTCTTTCTTTCTTTCTTCTTTCTTTCTTTCTTTCTTTCTTTCTTTCTTTCTTTCTTTCTTTCTTTCTTTCTTTCTTTCTTTCTTTCTTTCTTTCTTTCTTTCTTTCTTTCTTTCTTTCTTTCTTTCTTTCCTCGTTAACCTTTCAACGTCGAGTGGAGATATAATTTGCGGTCTTTTGCTCTTCTGTTCGCTTCTGCTGCTGTTATGTTTCCTAGTGCTTTTAATATTCCATCCATCCATCTTTTTCGTGGTCGACCCTTGGGTCTGGTGTTTCTTCCGTTTCAAAATGGTGGAACGTTTCACGTTATCTCGACCGCTGCAGACAATGCATCTGGGGTTTGATTAATTTCGGCTCTCTGGTTGCAATTTTCTGTGTTGAAATCAAAATGATGTTCTACTTAGCAAATCTGCGCGACGAAGTGGACAAATCTGCACCGACGATGAACATACAGCAATGTTTCTTTTTGACAAGTCAAGTATTGTAACGGCGAATTTCACCGTCTAGTGTTGAGATGCGGTTTACGTCACAGTGAGTGCTATTCAATGGCCGACTTGGGATTTTGGACGCAAGTTATTAACATGCTGAAACGCATTAATGGATATCTCCGTCAAGTCGACCGATTTTCCTCTTTGGGAATTTGCACCGTGTTTCGTTCGTTTTACGCTAACCGCAGGGTCTGTTGTTTGAAGTGTGACGGTGATAATTCGACGGCTAACTGTGTGTTTATATGTTCGGTTGGTGTACTGTCAAGAACGATGTCCTAACATCATCAAGCGCTATACATTTTTTGTTCTCAATATGACGATCATCATTTTCGGGAGGACGTGAACTTCCATGGTATATGGTGGATAGGCGGCAGGAACCATTGAAGGCTATGTCTGAAGGGTGTTCCTTTGCTGCAGTTTCCTCATATTCCAAGTCCGGCTTGTTGCAGGAGCTACTGAGTTAAGTGCTCAGTGCACACTGTGAGCTGTTTGTTTCATCCGTTTTGATCATGTTTCGATGTCCCAATTGTTTACTATGAATGATGATATCGTATGACAGGGAACAGTTGACTATGTTCACTTTCTGCGTGGTTTCGCCTTATGTCTTTTGGCGTGTGCTGAGACTGCTACGATGGGGACTACAGCTACCTTTCTTTGTTTGGGAGATGAGTTAGTAATTCGGATGATACCACTGGCACGGGCGGATGAGCAATTATGGATTTTAATTTGTTTGCAGTGATACCGATGCCTTCCATAACCAATAACCAATGGGTCTGGTGTTCTCACAACGTTTGCTGAAGGCTCTCTGTATTGTGTTTTGTTCTTTCTGCCTTGTCACGTGGTCAAACCATTTTATCTGTTCTTTCCTTATATATTTTATGGCGGGGGCTATTCCTATATCTGTTCTCACTTCATTCCTGATCTTATCTCTCAGACTGTTTCCTGTCATTCGTCTAACACATTTCATCTCAGTAGAGGTTGTTTTTCTTATTGTTCTTGCATCTAGGGTCCAGGTCTGGCATTGGTAGCACAACGTTGGGATGAAGATTGTATTGTATAGTGCTCGTTTTGCCTCCAGAGTTATTTCCTTGTTGGACAATAGTTGTGATAGTTGCCCAATGATTTAACAAGCTTTGTTGCATCTTGATTCTATCTTTGCTGTTTGGGAATTATCGTTTGTTACTACGCTTCTTAGGTATTTGAACAAACGATAATTTCATAATTCCCCTTTCAATCCGGGACAAAGGTTGAAAAAAACAGTTTTAAAAATCGGGACTGTCCCGTAAAAATCAGAACGTCTGGTCACCTTATACACCACTAGACATCTTGTTGATCTTCAGCGTCCACTTCTTCTGATCATGCGAACGTGACTCTCTGTCATGTTTCCTGGTTGATGGGTAAGAGCAACATTGTGACACACGATGATCTGGTCGCATAGTCAATACTCGTGGATGCGTGTGTATCAGATTGTGTTGAGCCAGTAGCGGGGTGTGTTAAACACTCCAAGGTATGGTGACAGCTTTACAAGGAAGGAACACAACACAATACTGACGTTTCCGCCTGTGACCCTATTCAGAATACAGGGACAACGACAACAAACAGTGAAGCACAATTATCTATAACTACATGTTAGATGATCAAGTGGGGGGGGGGGGGAAAGGTGGACAGAGAGAGGAAAGTAAGATGTTGAAATAAGAAAGGAGAGAGATGCGTGTGCTACATGAGGGGAGGTAAGATGATCGTAGAGATATATAAACAATAGAACATTAGGAAATGAGGAAGATCTATGGACTAAAGAGTAGAACGTAAACAGTAACAAGTGAATAATGTTTCATTAAAAGTATATGAAAATGACTTAGCTTAAATTTTGTCCCTAAACCTGCGCTGTGGCTAACACACTCCGCCTTCAACTTGCTGCATCTGTAGACATCAACATTCCTAGCACATCAAAAGGCGGGCAAGAATTTCACGGATTTTTAGCGGCCATTTTGTTTTCCGTCACATTCAGCAGAGATTTATATTCTTCATCATCATCATGTGCCATATCGGTTGGCGTAGGCGATCATGTCCTTCCACAATCTTCTATCCACAGTAAGTAAAGAAAGTAGTAAAGAGCCCCCGTCACGCCAAATGGCGTTTAGGGAATATGGTGTTAGTGACCATAAATTGTACAGACCTGCGGCACATGATTTTTGGGGTAATGTGGTCGGTTTTATGCCCGTGCCGCTTTACTTACCTAGAAAAAAATCCGGTACTCATTAAAGGCTGGGTGAACCGGAACCCGTCGGCTGGGATCGAACCCTACCTCTTGTCCTTTGTAGTCCAATTCACTAACCACTGAGCTATCGCGGCTACCAAGCACACCGAAAGTCGGGCATGAATTTGGCAGATTTTCAGCGGCCATTTGATTTCCGTCACATTCAGCTGAGATTTAAATACTTCATCATCATCATGTACCATATCGGTTGGCGTAGGCGATCATGTCCTTCCACAATCTGCTATACACAGTGCATCGTATCAATTCTGTTGTTCACTGTTCTCCATGCCACAACACCAAGCTATCTAGTATCCTCTTTCTTTGTCATCCACGACCTCTCTTTCCATGTTCTCTGTCAGTTGTAACCAAATATTCCAACTTCCCTCTTCTCATGATGTACCTGAAAAATGTTGATTGTTTCTTTCTGATGTTTTTAGGAGCTCCCTTTTTGAGTTGGCCTCTTTGAGAATGTCCTCATTCCACTTTTAGCTGTCCAGGGAACTTTCAACATTCTTCTGAGAAATCCCATCACTGTGGCCTCTAATCATCTTTTCATTTGTTTGTCTACTATCCATGATTCGCTTCCATAGGTCAGAATTGGCACTATTTAGCACCGATGAACTCTCTTTCTTACTTCTATTGACATAGACATATGTTGCATACGATTTTTTTCCATCATTTCCTGAAATGCTATTTTAGCCTTAGCTATTCTGCTTTTTATTTCTGTGGTGCATCTTCCATCTGATGTTATTATTTTGCCCAAGGACTTGAAACGTTGCACTTGTTTCAGATTTGTCCTGTTTATTTTTATGATGCATGATGGTGATGATTGTTTCTTCGATATGAACACTACTTCTATTTTTTTACTATTCATACATATCTTTCTTGTTGCTTTCTTTTACTATTTTGTCTATCATTTCTTGTAGTTCATTCTCTGTATATGCTGTAAAGAATATGTCATTTGGATATGGCTAACTATTTATGTTGTGACCGTTGACTTCAATTCCTTTTTGTCTACTATTGATCTCAAATTTGCTCACTGTAAAGTGAAAACAAACTCGTCGACAGAACACAGACTTGTCTGACTCTTTTTATATATTAGAACTATCCTAATTGTTTGCTAATTCTTATGGCTGCTGTTTATTGTCAATACATGTTTTTTTTAATCGTTCTCAGATCCTAGTCATCAATGTTTAATTTCTTTTCTATC
Organism: Megaustenia siamemsis; assembly: GCA_032433765.1. Taxonomy (NCBI): domain Eukaryota; kingdom Metazoa; phylum Mollusca; class Gastropoda; order Stylommatophora; family Ariophantidae; genus Megaustenia; species Megaustenia siamemsis. The sequence goes on from JAVIAB010000159.1 coordinate 9,775,545, forward strand.
CTTTGAATGTTGACAAGATGGCACTTCTTGCATGAGTGAGTTCACCCAAAGTCTAAAGGAATAGTTTCTCTCATGGGTATTTCTGGTTCACCTATCTCGACGCAAGCTGTCACTCTTCGACATCCCTCCACCCCCTTCCATTAAACGACGCTAGTAGGCATAAACGCATTGAATTACAGTTTCAGTTAAACTGCGATATTTGCACCTTTCGGCCCTACACATCCGTCTTCGGCATGGCGTTTTTGAGTACCGGGTTGCCTTCCCTCTTCTCGTTTGGCCAGACTAGGCTGTTGAGGCTGATACCAGAGGCACCACGAATCAAATGTTAAGCCAGTCCTATTATATGGCTGTAAAACATGGAGAACAACAAAAATGACTATCACGAAAATACAGACCCTCATTAATGAATGCCTGCGCAGAATAAGAGGACGGAAATGGCAGGGCAAAATCACTAACATAGAATTATTCAAATGTACCAGTCAAATCATTACCCCAAAAATCACGCGCTGTAAAATTTATGGTCACTAACACCATATTCCCTATACGCCACTTGGCGTGACGGGGGTACTTAACTTTTTTACTTTTTTACCAGTCAAATACTAATGGATAAAGAAATGCAACGGAGACGATGGCGCTGGATATGGCACACTGCGGAAACCAAGTGAGAGTGTTACACGAAGGCCCTGTTTTGGAATCCCCAGGGGAAGAGAGAAAAAGGAAGATCAACATGTACTCGAAGAAGACAGGTGGATGTTGAGATGAATGAGATGTAGAAGACATATAATGATCTTAAAAGAATTGTGTTTGTTGAATACCTATGTTCCACAGGGATTTGAAAGTGTTTGTTGAAGACCTATGTTCCACAGGGAGCTGAAAAAAGAAGAAGAAGAAGAAGGGGCAACCCGAAGAAATTGAGTAGGGCCTGGATATAGTTTTGGTTCACCGATCCTAGCGCAAGCTATCAGCTATGAGTCGCTGGCATCTTCAACTATGTTGGTGTCGCTAGTCTTTGCCACGCGATCATAATAAGGGACATTTACAGCACGCTCGGTAGGCAGAATAGTCAAGGAAGACAGTGGTGCATACGTCATGACCACGAGTAGCATGACAATGGAGGCGATGGCAGTGACCAAGGCATTCAAATGGTTAGAGTCACAAGACTACACCCACGCATGTATACTGAGTGATTCGATGAGCATGATTAGAAAAGTGGAGGCGGGCTCTATACGAATGCAATGGGTAGAGTCGTTTCAGAAGTAAAAAAAATACGTAAGGTCACATTTGTATACGTCCCTGAACATAAGTTAGTACGGAGAAATAAAAGAGCGGACAGGTTGGCTAGCTGCACTATCATTGAAGACGGTCAACCAATGCATCGTGCGGACGATCAATGCCCTCCAAGATGTGGGAAGGGCACAGAACTGCAACAACCATGAGCCCACGTCATTCCTTTGGATGAAAGAGATGGGAGTTAAGATGGGTACAGCCAAAAACGAGATTTTTAGTGGGCGTGTTAGAAGACTTATCAACCAACATAGAACTGGAGTCGTCAGTCACTGGACGGGACTTGCTGAGGAGGGGATCTGAGTACCTATGGACATGTTTGGAGTGTAATGATGATGACCCGGAAATAATTCAATAACTCAACTCAATCTATCTAACCGATGGATCCCAGTCCGAACTACTAAGTTCGCACACGCTCGCCAGAATTCTTCTCGGAGTTTTCTCGATATTTCGAAGGGAAAATCGGAGCACGTATGGATTCATCCGGAGTCTAGTGTTCATAATAACAAAACAGCATAACACATAAGCATATCTATATCTAGGAAAAGGGGTTGCTGAATCAAAAACTAGACGGGTTCCAGCCCAAAAGAACGCGAGTTCGAATCCTTATAGAGTCAAACGTTTCATCTATTTGGGGTGAACCCATCTTGTTACCATTGCCCCCACGGCGAGGGAGAGAGACACATAAAGTCACTGTTACTTGCATGCATGTGGTAAGAGGCGATTAAGAAGGTTTTCAATCGTCGTCTATGCACTCAAGTAAGATGTGCACAGAGAGACCTTGTCAACGGAATTTACCGATGCATTTTGGAGCATGCTTTGACAAGTAGTGGAGCGGACATGGGGAATTCCTGACTTCAATGAAATTGGTTCCATTGATAGAAAAGAATCTATTTGGGGTGAAATAAAAACTCAAACCTGAACATGGCGTGGCGACTGCACTGGACAAGCTACCTTTATTCTCCGGTCGTAAATGTCTTCCAGCAGACCCACGAATTTTGATTAAGCCGTAAATATGTGGATTTTTTTGTTTATAGGAAACAAAATATAAATAAGGGTCACTGTGAGTGATTATCAGGAAAACAGATAACACCACTGCTATCATCATCATCAAGTACCATGACTGCTAGCGTGGGTGATCATGTCTCTGCACAACTCTCGACCTCGACAGTTATTTATCATTTCTGTTGTTGATCTTCTGTCAAGTCATTCTCTTAAGCTGGCAGGTATCTCTTCTCTTTCCTTCCTTCTATCTTTTCGTCCCTCAATTTCCCCAGTTGTCACAATATATTCCAGCTGTTGCCTTCTCATTACATGGCTAAAAAATCATGATGGTTTCTTCCTAATATTGGGAATTAGCTATCTCTTTACTTTGGCCTCTTTCAGAAAGTTTTCATTACTCTTCTTAGTTGTCCATGGTATTCTCAACATTCTTCTGTAAAAAAAAAATACTGCTCAAGAGAGAAATAAATCTAACCATTATGTACAAGAGATGGGAGTACATTTTACAGGCAGATTATATCATTTTTCTTGTATTCATGGCTTTCTACTGGGGCATGCATATATTTCTGAAGTCTGCTTTATCAGCGTGTGAGAAAGTATGTTCTATGTTAACAAGTTACACTATGTCATGAAGCAACCGGAACCAACTGCTCAACTCAGATCTAGAGTAATACCAGAAATGTAAAGTCAAACTGACATAAATGGCACAGGTGCGACACACATGGGAAGTAGCTAACACAAAGAAAACAGCTTCAAAGAGCGAATTTTAGCAGATATCCATGCTCTTATACTGACAGGAAACGAAATAAAGCAACAAGTATGTGGTATGAATGAAACACGTTAGCTCCTAGAGGCGAAACGGGCACTATACAGTGCAGTCTACACTTCGTTTAGCTACCAATGCCAGAAAGAATACCGGCAGAATGATGGTAACAACAAAGAAAAAGACATCACCGCAACGCACAATAAAGACAAGTGGAACAATATTAAAATAGGTAAATTAATTTAAATATCTGGGAACATTGTTTACCTCAGATGGTAGATGCACAACAGAGGTGAGATGCAGAGTGGCTTAGGCAAAAGAAGCTTTCTAAAAAATGAGGAAGATACTGTGCAATCCATTTTTAACAATACAAAAAAAAAAAAAAAAAAAAAAAAAAAAAAAAAAAAAAAAAAAGAGTTCTTAGATGTAACGTACAGCCAGTCTTAACATATGGATACGAATCATGGACAATAGGACAACAGACAAGAAAATGGATGCTGTAAAAATGTGATTTTACAGAAGAATGTTGAGAATACCAGGAGTAATGAAAACGTTCTGCGAGAGGCCAAAGCAAAAAGAGAGCTAATTTCCAATATTATACAGAAACAATAATAATTTGTTAGCCACGTAATGAGAAGAAAACAACTGGAATATATTGTAACAACTGGAAAAATTGAGGGACGAAGAGATAGAGGGAAGCAAAAGAAAGAGATACCAGACAGCTTAAGAGAATGGCTTGGCAGAAGGTCAACAACAAAAATGATAAATAACTGTCACGATCGAAATTTGTGGAGAGACATGATCACCTAAGCCAGCAGGCCCGGTACTTGATGATGATGATAAATGAGAAGAGAACAGCTGAATTTATTGTAACAACTGTGAAAATTGAATGACGAAGAGATAGAGGGAAGCAAAGAGAAAAGATATCAGACAGTTTAAGATAATGGCTTGGCAGAAGGTAAACAATAGAAATGATAAATAACTGTCGAGATCGAAAGTTGTGGAGGGATATGATCGCCTACGCCAGCATGCACGGTACATATTGATGATGATGACCAGAATGAAGTGTGGTGAATGTATGTATGAAATTATTATTTTTTAATTTAAATTAAATAAATTATTTTTTTCATTGATTTATTATTTATTATTATTATTTAAAATTTTAAATACATATTTGTGTGTGTGTTGTATGTTTGTTCCTGCTAAAGGCCTATTGAGCCGAAATGTTGTTCTTCTTTGTTTCGTCCACTTATTACGTAAAGCTTTAACTATACCGTTTTTTTAATATATATTTTTTCGTTTCTCCTTACCAATACCAAACCTGAACGTTATGTAGCGTTTTTCTAACACCTTTCGGCGTAATATCCTAATTGTAATACTTTAAAGAAGAATGTTGAGAGTACCATGGACAGCTAAGAAGAGTAATGAAGATGTTCTGAAAGAGGCCAAAGCAAAAAGACAGATAATTTCTAATATTAAGAAGAAACAAGCATCACTTTTTGACCATGTAATGAGAAGAGAACAGCTGGAATATATTGTAACAACTGGGAAAATTGAGGGACGAAGAGATAGAGGGAAGCAAAGAGAACAAATAACAGACAGCTTAAGAGAATGGCTTGGCAGAAGGTCAACAACTTAAATGACAAATAGCTGCCGAGATCGAAAGTTGTGGAGAAACATGATCACCTACGCCAGTAGGCCCGGTACTTGATGATGATGATGATGATGAATACTTTAAAACATTACAGGGTCATCGTACACACAGCACCATTGTATTGTAAATCGATGTTGTGGTAGCTGCTGTTGTTGGTCTGGAAAACTTGGTATCGTCTTCTCGTAACACAGCCTCTCGTAACAGTTACACAATGATGCTAATGATGTTACACGAGCCGTGCTATGGTAGTCCGCGCTCGTACACCTTCTCAGCTGTCAATCTCGACGGTCACCGTGTATGTGACCGGGGTATCTGTCACGTACACACTGTACCCTGATCGTACTTCGCTTGTAAGCCGGGCCGTACTGGCTTCTTCTTCTTCTATCCTTCCTCCGATGCCGTTGGCGTCGAAGGGAGATGAAATCTGCGATTCTTTGCTCTTCTGTTGGCCTCTTCTGATGTTATCCCTCCTAGTGACTCTAGTATTCCCTTTATCCATCTTTTTCTCGGTCTTCCTCTTAATCTGGCGTTTTCGTAGCGTTTGTTTTTGGCTCTTTGAGTCATTGTTAGTTCTTTTTGTCTTGTTATGTGACCGAACCATTTTATCTGTTGTTTCTTTATGTATTCTGTAGCTGGTTCAATTTCGAGTTTCTTCCTCAGGTCGGTGTTTCTTACTCTGTCCCTTAAGCTGTTTCCTGTCATTCTTCTGACACATTTAATTTCGGTGGTCGTTATCTTTCTTATTGTTCTAGAGTCTAGCGTCCAATTCTGGCACTGATAGCACAGAGTTGGTAGAAAAATTGATTTGTTTATTGCCCTTTTCACCTCCGAACTTATTGCTTTGTTTTTCAATAGTGTTGGTACTTGGCCTATAACTTGACATGTTTTGTTACACCTTATATCTATTTCTGTCACTTGGTTATTGTCTTGTGTTAACGTGCTACCCAGATATTTAAAAGGGTCTACTTGTTTCAGTGGAGCCACGATAGCTCAGTGGTTAGTGAACTGGACTACAAAGGACAAGAGATAGAGTTCGATCCCAACTGACTGCTTCCATTTCACCCAGCCTTTAATGGGTACCGGATTTTTTCAGAGAAAGTAAAGCAGCACGGGCATAATACCGACCACATTACCCCAAAAATCATGTGCCGAAGGTCTGTAAAATGTATGGTCAATAACACTATATAATATTAGTCCCTATACGCCACTTGGCATGACAGGGGCTCTTTACTTACTTTTTACTTACTTTTACTTGTTTCAGGGTCGTATTATCTATTATGATGTTTAGTTTTTATTTCTTTTTCGCTATTGCCATTATTTCGGTTTTATTAATGTTGATCTTCATGTTGTATTGTTTACAAGTTTTGTTTAGCCTGTTGATATGTTCTTGCTGGTCCTCAGAAACAGAAACCGTACTGACTGGCTTCTTAATTCTCCGACTCCGACTTATTTTGTGCCCGCGACAACTTCCACTTAAGCTCAGCGCCATGGCGTATGAAACGACTGCTGTAATAAGAAATGGCTGCATACTGAAGACTTTTGCTGGAAAGGTCACATAACTTTATTCAGCAACCCTAACAATGTCAAACTATTCACAAAATATGTACAACGACCAGCGGTCTATACATCCCGCATAGCTATTCACACATCGTACAAGGAAATGTACATTCTCCACTGGACACTCTCACCTCAGGTCTTAAATCGCCCACAGCCTGATTAATCTCATTTCAGCTATACTAAGTTGCTAATGCCCTGGCTGCTATTGCTAACACAATTTCACTGTCTCTTCAAGACACGATAGACTCTCTTCCAACTTGGTTCTAACTAGCTCCTAATCTCTTAATAGCTATTCTAACTTTGGGCTCGCCGAGCCCGTACAGGCTAACGCCTCACGGCGTCGCCGATCTTGTTTCTCCCTACGTATGAATATTCTCTGGAGTGCTTTCCTTCTCGCTCCGTGCAGAGACTTATATACTTCGTCCCCTATCCAAACTCACTTCCTCCGTCTCCCTACCAATAGAATACATCTACGTCATCTAACTCACCTCTATGTTTACACCCTTACCAGTCACGAGATTCCTGCTCTACCCCTAACGCAGTGCTACTCCTATTTCTCTTGACTGTTCCCCGTGCTATGTCTCCACACTCTCTCCAACTATCCCCTACTCTCCTTCTCACTCTCACACCCACTGCTACAGCTAGACTCAACAACAAATGTATGGAAAATAACAATCACAAAAATTACATATTTTAAACGAATGACAGGAAAGATAAGATCAGAAGCGCAGAAATGAAAGAAAAGTCTAGAAATAAAGCACGCCAGTGAATCAATTAGAAGCAACAAATCAAAAGAGAAAGAGCAGAATACGACATATATGGACATCAACAAAAACTACAAGAATACTAGATCCGACATTGAACAACAGCAGAAGAGATGCATTAATGAACTATTAGAAGCACTCGGAAACATGCGGAGAAAAAGTCAACTCGGAAACATGCGGAGAAAAAGTCAACTCGGAAACATGCGGAGAAAAAGTCAACTCGGAAACATGCGGAGAAAAAGTCAACTC
>JAVIAB010000159.1:9790317-9887249 GCA_032433765.1 Megaustenia siamemsis
GATACTAACAACATACGGAGTAAGCCAACATCTAACCAACATTATTAAAAGTCTCTACGCCAACAGCAGCTGCAGGGTCAGAACAGCAACAGGCTACACAGACCACTTCGAAGTTAGATCAGGTGTAAGACAGGGGTGCGTACTATCCCCCCTACTGTTTATTACATACATGGACCATATATGCAAGCTAGCCAACCCATCAGAGACAGAGGAGATCAACGAGCTTCTATTTGCAGACGACCAGGCACTAATACATGAAACAATAGAAGACCTACAAGAACACTTAAACAAACTCAACATCTTAGGAACAAAATACAACATGAAAATCAACATCAACAAAACAGAAGGCATGAATGTCGCCAAAAATAAACAGAACATCAACATAACTATAGAAGGCAGACAACTAAAACAAGTAGAGGAATTCAAATACCTAGGAAGTCTAATGACAAACGACAATTCCCAAACAGCAGAGATAGAATCAAGATGCAACAAAGCTTGTCAAATCATCGGACAGTTATCACCACTATTGTCCAACAAGGAAATAACTCTGGAGGCAAAACGAGCACTCTACAATACAATCTTCATTCCAACGTTGTGCTACCAATGCCAGACCTGGACTCTAGATGCAAGAACAATAAGAAAAATAACCTCTACAGAGATGAAATGTGTTAGACGAATGACAGGAAACAGTCTGAGAGATAAGATCAGAAATGTAGAACTGAGAAAAAAGCTAGGAATAGCCCCAGCCATAGAATATATAAGGAAACAACAAATAAAATGGTTCGGCCACGTGACAAGGCAGAAAGAACAAAACACAACACAACGAGCCTTCAACAAACGTTGTGAGAACAACAGACCCAAGGGTCGACCACGAAAAAGATGGATCGATGGAATATTAGAAGCACTAGGAAACATAACAGCAGCAGAGGCGAACAGAAGAGCAAAAGACCGCAAATTATATCTCCCCTCGACGCTGAAAGGCAGATGAGGAAGGAAAGAAGAAGAAGAAGATACGGATAAAAAACACAACTCACGGTGTACACAGAACACTAAACTCAGTAGCTCCAACAGCATGCCGGAGTTGGAATATGAGGAAACTGCAACAAGGAACACTTCTCAAACTGAGCCTCAATGTGAAAAACAATGATGAAGGGGAACGATGCTTTCGCGATAACTACAAGTATTATGGCCATGGAGATCATAACAGTAACTAAAGCGATGGCCTGGCTAGAAACACAACCTTTTACTGATATTTTTACTTGTTTTACTGAGTGACTCGGTGAGCACGCTCAGGAAGATCCAAGGGGGTTGGGTTTGAAGACAGTGGTTGGTGTTACTAAAGAACTCAGGACTGCCTGGTATATGTTTCATCTTCGTCCCTGGACACTCGGGCGTGAAGGGAAATGAACGAGCTGACAGCCTGGCTGGAACGGTTGCCGTGGATGGCGGACTTGCAATGGACCGTGGTGACATTCTCAATGCACTGAGGGAGGCAGGACGAGCTAATGATTCAGTCAACGATCATAAATCTACAACTATGTCTAGACTGCGTGAACAACAGGTCACAACTGGAGACGCCAGATAGGAGCACTATGCGGACAGATACGGAAGAATACCAAATCAGCACAGAACTAGAGTCATCAGTCTCCACTCACTGAGCGACATACGTGGGGGAGATCTTTGCACTGATGGGCGTGTCCGACGAGCAGTGAGGATGATCCGTCGCATAAAATAAAATCATCATCATCAAGTACCATGCCTGCTGGCGTAGGTGATCATGTCTCTCCACAACTTTCGATCTCGACAGTTATTTATCATTTCTTTTGATGCCAGGTCGGGTAATTTTACTATTATTGTATGCAGTAGACAGGAAGGACAAGCTTGGGCTGCCCTGCTGCCATACAGGTATGCTCGGGAGAGTAAAAGGCTAAGGGAGGGTACCCTAAAGAAAAACAACCACACTGCCTTGTGGATGAGACTTTTTGTCAAAGGCTAGCGGAGTCAACCGTAAATAAACCGACGGAAGGAAACAGAAAACCACCGTCGTAACTTCTTTGTATTATCATGGGTTGCCACAAAATAAAACATAACTACACTTTAAAAATGGGTGCCTGACTCATTGCGTAGCGGGAAGTAATAACAGCACTGGCCCCCTCCCTGCACAGCCAAACGCTGTGAACTAGCAGGGTGCGATGTCCCTGCCATAAAACAGTGACAGCCTCGGCGGCCAAGTCGTTTGTGTGTTCGCATCCTGATCAGAATTGTCCGAGTTCTTCTTAGCGTTTACTCGTTAAGTGGGCGCGGAAGCGTTGTGTCGCTAGTCTACGACAAAGCCGCGAGATCTGCACATTTCGGCCCGACACATCCATCTTTGAGACTATTTGACTACTATTTTCGACTTTAAACTGCCATTGGTTTTTTAACGTGCGCAGAATGCACACGGGACCTCCTGTTTTTCGTCGTTTTTATGGAGGGCTTGACCTCACTACCCAGAGATGGCTTGACCTCACTACCCAGAGATGGCTTGACCTCACTACCCAGAGATGGCTTTACCTCATTACCCAGAGATGGCTTGACCTCACTACCCAGAGATGGCTTGACCTCACTACCCAGAGATGGCTTGACCTCACTACCCAGAGATGGCTTGACCTCACTACCCAGAGATGGCTTGACCTCACTACCCAGAGATGGCTTGACCTCACTACCCAGAGATGGCTTGACCTCACTACCCAGAGATGGCTTGACCTCACTACCCAGAGATGGCTTGACCTCACTACCCAGAGATGGCTTGACCTCACTACCCAGAGATGGCTTGACCTCACTACCCAGAGATGGCTTGACCTCACTACCCAGAGATGGCTTGACCTCACTACCCAGAGATGGCTTGACATCGGACCTCACTACCCAGAGATGGCTTGACATCGGACCTCACTACCCAGAGATGGCTTGACATCGGACCTCACTACCCAGAGATGGCTTGACATCGGACCTCACTACCCAGAGATGGCTTGACATCGGACCTCACTACCCAGAGATGGCTTAACATCGGACCTCACTACCCAGAGATCAGGGGAAGATAAAGCCACGAAGAAACCACGGATTCGACTTTTTGAAAATTCCCACCGCCTGGTTTTGTGATCAAACGCAGAACCATCATGTCCAAAGGCGGACGTCTAGACCTTAGACCATCCAATCCCCTTTCCGGTCTCAATTCTTTGAAGTGGCTATTTTTTAATGATTAAAAATCTCGATTCTTCACCCTGTCTCTGAAACTAAAAGCGGTCTGACGTGATGCTGATCACATCCCCCAAAATGTGTCGATGATCAGAGAAAGTTATGGTCTTGAACACCAGATTCTGCATACGCCTAGGAAGGCGGGCGGGATTTTCTTTACTAAGACATTATCTCTACTATTGAGGTGACAATATTTTTGAAACCCTAATCCGGGACAGATTAATTTGACTTAAATTTTCCATCAATAAAATGAAATTTCTTCCGTCTTTTTCAAGTGAATAATACATATATCACTAACATAGAATTATGGAAATGTACCAGTCAAACACCAGTGGATAAAGAGATACAGCGAAGACGATGGCGCTGGATAGGACACACACTACGGAAGCCAACTGAGAGTATTACACAACAGGCCCTTTTTGGAATCCCCAGGGGAAAGACAAAGAGGAAGACCAAGGAATTCTTGGAGAAGACAGATAGAAGCAGAGATGAAGATGATGGGGAAGACATGGAATGATCTTAACAGAATGGCAAAAAACAGAACGACTTGGAAAGTGTTTGTTGAAGACCTATGCTCCACTGGGAGCTAAAAAGATAGAAGAAGAAGAGGCAGAATACATATATTTTAAAACTAATTAAAACACCTAACAATATAGGCTTACAAAAAGGTTACCAGGAGATAAAAAAGAAAACATTAGTGATGCTCACTTAAATGGAAGGTGAAGCTGAGTTGCTGTAGTTTTCTGATCAGTATTTCAGTTTCAGTGTACACGATTTCCTCAGACGGAAGATGTACAAAAGAGGTGAGATACTTTTCGTGGCAAGGCGCTGTGCCACTGAGTACGGGTTCGATCCTGCCTTGGTCCATATTTTTTTCTGTTGTTGATTATTTGTCATTTTTTCCGAGTGCTGTAAACATACCTCTTCCTCTGAATTGATTCACTGATTATCGCCTCGGATGTTTCCCTCTATAATAATATTCACTTATTATTATTTGTCTCCAGGTGAGATACACTTCGTTTAGCAACCAATGCCAGAATGAATACCAGCAGAAGTGATGATAACAACAAAGAAAAAGACAAAACAGCAATGTACAGTAAAGACAAGTGGAACAATATTAAAACAGGTAAATTAATTTAAATATCTGGGAACATTGTTAACCTCAGATGGTAGATGTACAACAGAGGTGAGATGATGAATGCCTCAAGCGAAAGCAGCTTTACAAAAAATGAGGAAGATACTATGCAATCCATTTTTGACAATAGAAACAAAGAAAAAGAGTTCATAAATATTATGTAGAGCCAGTCTTAACATATGGATGTGAATCATGGACAATAGGACAACAGACAAGAAAACCACTGGAGTCTGTAGAAATGTGGTTTATAGGAAGAATGTTGAGAATACCATGGACAGCTAAGAAGAGAAATGAAAACGCTCTGCGAGAGGCCAAAGCAAAAAGAGAGCTAATTTCCAATATTAGGAAGAAACAGTCATCATTTTTAGGCCATGTAGTGAGAAGAGAACAACTGGAATATATTGTAACAACTGGGAAAATTGACAGCGTTAATAAAACTTAGTAAAATTGTTCTATTTTCTTTCACAAGAATATTGTGCTTCTCAATACCTTGAGCTTGTTGCTGATCTAATTGTAGATCAACTCTTGCATTTCCGAAGGTCGCAAAGCTTATGCTACTACAAATATGAGACTTTGATTTGTCCTGCCTTTGGACTGCCGTGAGGAAAGAGTTCATATTAGTAAAACCTTCATTTGACCAAGCTGATGCTACTACAAATATGAGACTTTGATTTGTCCTGCCTTTGGACTGCCGTGAGGAAAGAGTTCATATTAGTAAAACCTTCATTTGACCAAGCTGATGCTACTACAAATATGAGACTTTGATTTGTCCTGCCTTTGGACTGCCGTGAGGAAAGAGTTTATGTTAGTAAAACCTTCATTTGACCATACATTAGCATCATGGCTAAATAACAAACATGGCCAACAAAATAGTTTGGACAGCTCAGAACGTTATCCCTTCTATCTTGTCTGTCTGAATTATGCCTTCTATTATTATTGTGGTCACATCACAAGGCAGCTACATCTGTACTTTAAACAACCTTTAAGCTTTTATAGTCATGGCCTTGTGTAGAATTGTTTCTTTCTATGAATGACAAACAATTTATAAACAATAAGTGTAACAGTGTAGCAGGGAATGAAAAGATAGTTATATGTTTTAAGGGAATGAGAGAACAAGATGAGTAGGGGGCTCCAGAAAGAACACAAGTTCAGTGTCACGCATGGAGGATAGGGTATTAAGAGAGAGTTGGAATAGTAGCCAAGCATGAACAGAGAACAAAGCATAGATACAGGGGTCAAGGACAGGAATGGAGTTGACGGCACATAAAAATATATAAACAAATAGAAAGAGGTCACTGTCGCAAGCAATATAAAATGTTCTGGAAGCTTCGAGAGGTTGACAAAATTAAAGGAGTAAAGCAGGCGGATAGGTAAGATAATAGGTTAGAAGATAGCAGTAATAATGGGAAGAGAAGATTCCAGAAGATAGCAGTAATAATGGGAAGAGAAGATTCCAGAAGATAGCAGTAATAATGGGAAGAGAAGATTCCAGAAGATAGCAGTAATAATGGGAAGAGAAGATTCCAGAAGATAGCGGTAATAGGCCGAGTATAGTCTAGAAGATAGCAGTAATAGGCCGAGTATAGTCTAGAAGATAGCAGTAATAGACCGAGTATAGTCTAGAAGATAGCAGTAATAGGCCGAGTATAGTCTAGAAGATAGCAGTAATAGACCGAGTATAGTCTAGAAGATAGCAGTGATAGACCGAGTATAGTCTAGAAGATAGCAGTAATAGGCCGAGTATAGTCTAGAACAGTGGTGGCCACTTGAGGTTGCCCGAGGGCCGGATTAAAGCCAAGGCCAAGACCCGCGGGCCACACTTAAGAATATCGTCAAAAATGACAGTAGGGACCTATGCGATATAGTAATATATAAATAATGCTTGCACTTTGACTACATATTTGATTTGTAACAAATCCATTAATTATTCATTTTAAAATTACCTTTAATGTCTCAGTGCGACGATTGTGACTTGTCACAGCTTTCCACCAGAGATTTGAAGTCCACTTCCATTTTTGACGTGGCGATTCGGAGAGTATGGGACAATGTCGAATCGGTCATTCTGTTCCTGGTCTTAGATTTAATTAACTTCATGGAAGAGAATGTTGTCTCGCAGAGATATGTGCTGCCGAATATAGAGCACATCTTTAGTGCCCATTTTCTCAGACACGGGTAACGTTCATTTGGTAGCAATTTCCAGAAGTCAGCTCCTAATGCCTTTACAGTACTGAGGAAGAGGTCACACAACTCTAGTTGAGGATCTGATGGCTGGCACTCCACTGTGCACTTAATTGGGTTATTAAAAAGTTCCGTTTGCGGAAGAAACATTTCAAAATCTTGAAATCGTCGATCAAATTCACAAATCAAATGTTCAATGTCAGCTGCGTACTTACTGAAGTTTGCACTTTCTATCTCTGACAACAACTGCTTACAACTTGAAAAATGGAACAGATCATTTTTTTGCAAAGAAAGTCTAAATAGATTCAGCTTCTTTTTAAAACCATCAACATATCCCATCAATTGAAAAATGGTTTGCTTTTCCCCTTGTAACTGCAAATTCAATATGTTCAAATGTTGTGTGATGTCTGTGAGATATGCCAGATTATGAAGGAAATTAATGTCTTTGAGTGCATGTTGAAGATCAATGGAGCATGGTAAGTTCTCTCGCAGGAAGTCATAAATGTCATTCTTCAGTTCAAAAAATATTATTAAACATTTCCCTCGACTAAGCCATCTTACTTCTGTATAAAGCAGGAGATCACCGTAGCTAGAATCTACTTCCTCTAAAAATGATAAAAACTTCCTGTGATTTAAAGACTGGTGTCCTCCTCTTATCAAATTTGTTATTTTCACAACAGTAGCCATGGTGTCTTTTAGATTTATGGACTTTGCACAAAGGGCCTCTTGATGAATTATGCAATGCAATGTAGGTACGTTAATTTTGTTTTGCTTTAGAAGTCCAACAAAACCAGTATTTGAACCAATAAAAGCTTTGCAACCATCAGTACACACTGCAGACAACTTTCCAAAACCACCTACTTCATCTACGGCACTATGAACTGCAGAAAATATGTCTGTCCCTCTACAAGTGTCATGCAAAGAGCAAACTTTCAACAATTCTTCAATAACAGTAAAATCCTCCTGGATAACTTTAACAAAAATAAGAAGCTGGCAAGTGTCAGTGATGTCAGTACTTTCATCAATCGCGAGCGAAAAATATGAGCAGTTTTCAATACAAGATTTTAAACTTTGAGACAGTTGCAGACTGATGTCTTCTGTTCTTCTGGCTACAGTTTGTTTTGAAAGAGGCACAGATTCAAATTCTTTGGCTATTTTTTCTTGACCGAATGCCTTTGCCATTTGAATCGCACATTTCTTCACAAAATTTCCGTCAGTAAAGGGTTTTTTTAGATTTTGCAAGCTCATAGGTAACTGTATATGATGCAATGATCGATGACTCTTTAATTTTATTGCCCTTTGTATACATACTTTGCTGTTGATTCAACTTTGTCTTCAGCTGTTCAACCAAAAGCTCCCTAGCTTCAATGCTATGTTTCTCATACATGTTTTGATGATGTGTGGCATAGTGCCGTTTTAAATTATATTCCTTCAAAACGGCTAACACTTGAACGCAAATTAAGCACTGAGGTTTACTATCCTTATTGAAGATGAACAAATAATCTAATTCCCATTCAGGTTTAAATATGCGATTTTCACAATCAACTTTTCTACGTTTTAACATGATTTAATACAAAATCTCACATCAAAGTTAAAAGTCACAGAATGTTGGTCCACTATCGAAAATAAGTCCAGATTTGACAGTTATACACAGACTTGTGTTTGACAATGAAATCAAAAGATTGTGGCCAAATAAACACGTTGCAGTCATTTTATGGACAAGACAAGACGATGGGATCAAAGGGAATGAAGGCGAACAGTGAAACATTTTGAATGTAACTTCAAAGACAGAATTAGAGCTACGAAGTCCCCTCACCCCTGTCCCTCCCAACCTCATTAACCCCTTGCCGCGAAATGAAAGAGCCACCACAAGTCCAGACGACAAATGTTGAGCCAAAGATCTGACGCTATCACCGCACTGACAATAAAGCAACTTTGCGGTACCAACTCGAAGCAAAGACTTTGAATATTGTCGGCACCATTAGTTGTGCAGTGTGTGTGTGTGTGTGTGTTATTTGAAATTATGTTGCCAATCTAGCTGTTGCGAGAAATTGACAGACATTTTCAAATTGTGTATTCTTGAACGATAGAAGAGTTAACTCCGACACGGATTAAAACCAGGAGAAATCCGCTATTAGGGGTAAAAAATGAAGTAAGTCCGTGGAGCTTCGCGGGCCAAGAAAACTAGGCTGGCGGGCCGGATCCGGCCCGCGGGCCGCCATTTGGCCACCCCTGGTCTAGAAGATAGCAGTAATAGGCCGAGTATAGTCTAGAAGATAGCAGTAATAGGCCGAGTATAGTCTAGAAGATAGCAGTAATAGACCGAGTATAGTCTAGAAGATAGCAGTAATAGACCGAGTATAGTCTAGTAGATAGCAGTAATAGACGAGTATAGTCTAGAAGATAGCAGTAATAGGCCGAGTATAGTCTATAAGATAGCAGTAATAGGCCGAGTATAGTCTAGAAGATAGCAGTAATAGACCGAGTATAGTCTAGAAGATAGCAGTAATAGACCGAGTATAGTCTAGAAGATAGCAGTAGTAGGTTGTGAGTAGTAAATGGGAGTATGATGAGAAGAACTCACAAGCCCACGTGGACAGACATACATCAGCAGGTTGGGAAATACAAGGGGACCGAGTAGACAGAGAATAAGTAGAATCACGGGTTTTACGAGAATGGGCTGGGAGTTGAGATGAAAGTTGGGATTGGTCAGTCGATTTTGAGCTGGGCTCCAGTGCAGACGGTGGTGTTATTATGTGCTAGTTGTGTTAATACCGATACTGTGGCTGGGCTCCAGTGCAGACGGTGGTGTTATTATGTGTTAGTTGTGTTAATACCGATACTGTGGCTGGGCTCCAGTACAGACGGTGGTGTTATTATGTGTTACCACCGATACTGTGGCTGGGCTCCAGTGCAGACGGTGGTGTTATTATGTGTTAGTTGGGATACCACCGATACTGTGGCTGGGCTCCAGTACAGACGGTGGTGTTATTATGTGTTACCACCGATACTGTGGCTGGGCTCCAGTGCAGACGGTGGTGTTATTATGTGTTAGTTGGGATACCACCGATACTGTGGCTGGGCTCCAGTACAGACGGTGGTGTTATTAAGTGTTACCACCGATACTGTGGCTGGGCTCCAGTACAGACGGTGATGTTATTATGTGTTAGTTGTGTTACCACCGATACTGTGGCTGGGCTCCAGTTATAACCGTGTTCTGTCTGTTCTTGGTATATGACACGACACCACACATTGAAGAATCAACAAACTTGCGTGTTACCAATCAGTCCTCATTTATTATATTATATTATATATATATATATATATATATATATATATATATATATATATATATATATATATAAAGATACTATCAGACTGTCCTTCCTAGCGTCTCTGTTCTGTAGATACTTGTTCGATCTAATAAGTCTTGGCCGCTGAAGTATTTCGACTACCGTCGGTGTTGTACCTCAGCTATTCGTATAGTGGTATATTCTATCTGTCTTTCTATCTCTAAGTTGAAGTTCTTCTGTGACTATCTCAATTCCTATCGATCGCTAGTGCGTGGCTATCTCTGTGTCCCGATGGAAGAATAAATTGTACTATTAGTCCCATAAATGATTCGCTTTCAGAGGTTTATGATGTAAACAAAGCAGTTTTGTCATTGCAAGTGAATAATGTCCACACCTATAATTGGTCAGGATTGTGTAGCAACAGCAGCTTTATAGCGAACACAGAAAACATCACAGGATTGTGCTGTTCTGAAACAGCTATGCCATGCTACCCTAGAGTTGCCTTTAATGGGATTACTGCGACCACAAACCACTCTCCATGTGTGTGCCACGTATTTACACCCCTGAAAGAAATTCTGAATATAACAACATCATGTGCCGTCTGTGATATTAATGACCACATACCAGGAGCCTCCACTATGATTGATACAACTGTTGCACCAAGCACTTCATCAGCAAAGCCATATCTATGGAATGTTAATCTGACATTGTTCTTGAATAATGTCCAAGTTAATGAGACATCAGAATCGTGTGGCGGCAGCTACAAGAAGGGTGCTGAGAACATCATCAATTGTGTTTTTACTAACTACAGGTCATGTGGCTTCTGTTGGATTGGAAATGATAACTTACCACCACTGTGTGTCTATATGTTTGGAATTGGAGTCATCAATGATGGCCTAACATCATAAAGTGCTACGACGATCATCATTTTCGGGAGGACGTAAACTCCCATGGTATATGGTGGATAGGCGGCAGGAACCATTGCAGGCTATGTCTGAAAAGTGTTCCTTCTTGCAGTTTCCTCATATTCCAAGTATGGCTTGTTGCAGGAGCTACTGAGTTAAGTGCTTTGTGCACACCGTGAGCTGTGTGTCTCATCCGTTTTGATCCTGCTTCGATATCCCGCTTGTTTACGATGAATGATGATATCGTATGACGGGGAACTGTTGGCTGTGTTCACTTTCTGCGCGGTTTCGCCTTATGTCTTTTGGCGTGTGCTGAGACTGCTACGATGGGGACTACAGTTACCTTTCTTTGTTTGGGAGATGAGTTAGTAATTCGGATGATTCCACTGGCACGGGCGGTTGAGCAATTATGGATTTTAATTCGTTTGCTGTGAGACCGAGGCCTTCCATAGCCAATAACAATAATAACAATAATATCTCTGTGTGTTCCTAGTCGAGATGTCAAAATGGAAGTCTGTTCTGTCAAGTCTGCCCTCTAAGTTTTATACGGTTTTTGAATGACCGTGAACCTTTTTTTCCCGCCAACTATTCTTTATCCAGATAAAAGTGACATCTGGCTCTACTTCTTTCTGCCTTTCTAAGTGACCTTCCCTCACCATCTGCCACTCTGTGTGACTAGCCTCTTAGTTCGTGCATTCCACATTCCTTACCGACAGCTAAAGTAAGTTTACGACCAGTGGTCAGTCATGGTGGTCGTGACTAGCGTTTAGTTTCTAGTTCTACATTCCTTACCGACAGCTAAAGTAAGTTTACGACCAGTGGTCAGTCATGGTGGTCGTGACTAGCGTTTAGTTTCTAGTTCTACATTCCTTACCGACAGCTAAAGTAAGTTTACGACCAGTGGTCAGTCATGGTGGTCGTGACTAGCGTTTAGTTTCTAGTTCTACATTCCTTACCGACAGCTAAAGTAAGTTTACGACCTGTGGTCAGTCATGGTGGTCGTGACTAGCGTTTAGTTTCTAGTTCTACATTCCTCACCGACAGCTAAAGTAAGTTTACGACCTGTGGTCAGTCATGGTGGTCGTGACTAGCGTTTAGTTTCTAGTTCTACATTCCTTACCGACAGCTAAAGTAAGTTTACGACCAGTGGTCATTCCCCAGCCATCTGGCACCTTTAGTTTATGTCAGTCAGTGCGGTTAGTCATCCTATGCTAAATTTGTCTAGTCCTGTTTAGTCCTCACTTAATTATGATCTAAATATTATGTGCTATCATTCACGGTTACATACCTTCCCCTATTCTCTAGTGAGAAAATATGCCAAGATTTTCTCACTCAAAAAATAAAAAATATAATCGTGAAGTCTTCCATCCCTACCAGTCAATGTCATCTGACAATATAGTCACTCTACGTCAATAAAGGACAGCTGTACATCAACTGTAGCATCAAACATCATCAAACATACACAGAGTATGTCAAGGTACATATTTAACGCGTGACATTTATGCAATATATCAAAGACACTATCCTATAAGGCAAATAAACATGACATTTATCAATTCACTCACATATAAAATAAATCAAAGTCCCATTCCAAAAATAATTTCAAAGTCAAAACTCACTCTATGTCAATAACAAAATACTCTCGATCCGCTGAAAAAAATAGGCTCAAAAATCATTCAGTCCATACTCAGCAACTTGTCTGTTCTGGAGGACCTGAATTCTGACTTAAACACTTTTCACTCAGTTCAACTCATAGCTCTTAACTGTCTGTAACTTAAAAATGTTTGTAACCAACAACATCATTATATATGGTACTATTACCACATGAACTTTGAAAGTATTAACAAAAATATTTAACAATATATTCAACATCTCTGATATAATAGCAATATGCATTTTTGACATATGTCTAGAACATGTCTGAAATAGAGGTAAACAAATTTACACAAGTCTTCGTGCATGTCAGAGTATAATATTCTCTCAATTCACATAAGAACATATAACAATAATTGGACAACTCACACATCTCCGGAGATAACAACCACAAACAAACAATTAGCTCGAGTAAATAACTGACCTCTGACTTACACCATCTCAATTCCACTTCAAAATACTTCTCTGCACTCTTCTCTAGTCTCAGGAGCCTATTTCAGTTTCTCATAATACTATGTCTTAGTATCTTCTATCTAATCTCATAACATTATGTCTGTGTACCGTCCACGTAACGTGGTACATTATTTATAGTCATTCGACTACCGATACATTAGTCTCCATAAATTCTTTCAAGAATTATCTTGTTTCTTCTCATACATTACTCATACATCTGTGCACAAGGTCCTCTGACATTTCTTGCACAACTATAGCCATTAGACTACAGATATATGATTTTCTTCTCCTTATCTCATACAACTTCTTATATGTACTCTTATATAACTTCTTATGATTACTCTCATACAACATTTTCAGAGTATTGTCACATAACTTTCTACGAGTTACCACTCTCGTTATATAATTACTCTATTCCCAACCTAACGTCCTTTAGGTTAACTTAAAACACAGGTTATCTATCGCCTTTGTCTCTCTCTTCTTCTTCTTTCTCACTTACTTCATACAATTGATCTCTCGTAAACTTGGATTATCATCCTATTTAATAGTTTATTACTTCTGATCAACTACTCAAGTCTGTATTTCCTCTGAGACTATCACTCTTTTCCCTCAGATCTCTTGTCTACTCTTATTCTATACCTCTCCTCTTACAACTTGGAGCTTCTTCCGATAAAAATTCATTCAGTCTTTTCTTTATTTGATCTTCTTCTATCAATGATTCCTCCACTGTCTCGTAACTATCTGATGCAATAGAGTCTATTGCTTTCATTTCATTATAACTTAAATTGTCTTTACCTTCTTATGCTAATCTGTTTCCCTATCCTCTAAGCGTTGCCTCCTTTCTAGTTATATCCTTAACTGCTTGTTGAGGTAAAATGTATTTGTTTCTGGTTACCACTTAATTGTTACTTCTCTTCTTTTTGTGCCTCTTCCCTCTCACGTCGCTAATGGTTGACAAGTTTTCTCTTTCTGACCTATATTCTTCTCTCATGCTACCCCTATCTATTTCTTCCTTGTTGTCTAAAAATTCTTGCATTCGCCCCAAACGCTTGGCATAATGCAGGTCTACTTTAACTCTGGCATCGTCTTTTCTTCTCTTTTCAGCAATAATAGCATCACGCTCTGGTGTTCCCAACTGCCAAAATTTTACTTGGTCTACTATTTCTACTTGGTTCTGCTTATCCTCATCACACTGACCTATAGCTGCTAATTGCTTTTTCTTTACATTTTGTCTTTGGTCATTTGCCAACTCGTTTTTCCTATCTTGTTTCCTTACATTCTGACCTTCAGTTGCTATATGTTCCTTAGTATTCTCAAACTCTTTATTTATGGCAGCAATCCTTCTTTCTTGTATTGTAAGTATCCTGTCATCTGTTTCAGGAAATTTCTGGCTACATTTTACCCCAGCTATTACTTCATTAGCATGTCTCTGTTCTACAGTTTTGTGTTTATTCTTTATTTCTTCACCTACCCTTTGCTTTTCGCTCTCCTCCTTTATCCTTGCAATTTCTTCATACAGTTGAAAATTGTGTCCCTCTAATCTGATAACTAGTCTAGTCAAGTCTTCAATATCATCCATTAACTCCTTGTTCCTGTCCGCCATGTCCTCTAATTCCTTGTCCATATCATCAGCATATCTGTCAGTTTCTGCCTTCTCTAATGCACGGAGTTCTTCCAATTCTTTAATTTTCTTCTCTGCATTTTTATTTACAACCTCCAAACTATTTATGTCACTGCTGCGTTCTATCCTATCAGGTTTCCTTTTCTCGATTTCCTTCTTCAAGCTTCCTATCGTAGTTTCCATACTACTTACTTTATCTGTCAAACCTACTATTTTTCTATGGCTCTTTTCATTTGTTTGCTTTAGAATCCTAACCTCATCCTCGCTTTTCTTCAGTTTCTCATTCAACTCATTTATTTGTCTGTCCTTTTCTATGTCTTTTTCCTGATCTAGTTTTAAGGCAAAGAACCTTGTCTCTTCATCCTTTTCTGTTTGTGTAATTTTATCTTTATGTTTTGTTTTTTCTCCGACTTCTAGTGTCTGTGTTTGTGCACAACTTACTGGTGTCACTATTACTTCTCTGTCAGCGCTTTCTGTTTGTTTAGTTTTATTTTTAATGTCTGTCTTTCTTTTGAATTGCTTTATTAAATCTTTCTTCTTTATTTCCTCTTCTGCTGTGCCAGATTCCTCTACGTCACTAGTTTCTTCTGATCTACTGTCCTCCCACTCAAGTTCTTTCCTTATGCGTTTGTTAAACTGTATAGCATACAACCTATTATCAGTGTTTAAAATTGTATTTGCCCTTCTCTCACATGTCCTTCTTCTAACTGGACTGTAAACTTCAACTTGTAATATGATATTATTTATTATATGATTGTCCTGGTTTAAAATGTTGTTTACAATCGCACTATCTTTGTATAGTATTATGGCTTTCTTAGTCTCCTCTGGCCTATCTATTAATTTAAAAAACATTATCTCACAAAATTTATTAAAATATTTCCTAACCTGTATTTCTTTCATGTCATTCTCTAATTTGTCTACTATTACTTTACAACTGTTTGTTTGTACGTTCTGTCTACCTTCCATGTCTTCTTGTGATATAATAAACTACTGGAAACTATTTTAGCTGCCTAGTTCTACCTGTTTACTTGACTATGAACGTACTCGTTCTCTGGAGGGCTATAATTAAATCTAACTGCAGCGACACTTTAATTTATGCTTTACAATAAATGAACAATTAACATAAATCAATTTCACTTTTAAATATATTATATCTTTTTATAACAAAAAAAATCAGCAATTTTAATCTGGTCAGGGTTTCTGAAAGAAAATGAAACTTAAAATTAATACCGTACCTGTGGAATGACAAAATTAATTACGATTAAAAGTAATTCTTAAAACTTTCGGCAACCAAAAAAATAGTAACAATGTTATTGTGATAGTATATCACACTTTAAAAAAATTATAACCAGCACAGGCCAAAAATACTTTACTTTACAATGACTGGTATGTCTATTCTTATGAAAATTAGCAAAATAATTAACTATTTAAACACTCCTAACTGCTGCTTAACTAACTAATTATTCGTCAAATTCTCACAGTTAGTGTGCACACTTCCTACTAACACACGCGATGATAACAGAATCACTGATTTTATAACTATACTTATATTATACTAGGTCTCTTGAATCTCCTGGAAATTACAATTGTTCTCTACCTACTGTTTACTGTTCTAGCGCTGCACACGATGAAAAATGAATTCTGTTATAAATTTTAAAAAAACACACACATTGAGCTCACCAGACTTGACCACAGGTGTTATCTCTGTTGGTGTGTCGAACAACACATAACACTGGTGAAAAGGTAGATGGTTTACTGCTGGACGATAATTATCTTGACGGCACTTGAAATTTTGACCCAAACATTGATGGTCAGCAGGTACACGCTTGACACACACGGACAGTGTGCGGGTAGAGTTTCCTGTTAGTGTGTTGGTCTGCTAGCGATTCAGGTAACGGTGAACTCTGGCGTGACCTTTCTGTTATGTTGGTCAACTTGCTCGTGAGGTGGGCTGGGTATGGAATGTGCTGTGTCGTTTCTTCTCTCAATCTTCTCTCTGTACGTGTTGTGTTGATTCTTCTCTATTTTGTTGCGTTTATTCTTCTTTCTATTGTGCTGTGTCGATTCTTGTCTCAATCTTCTCTCTGTACGTTTTGTGTTGATTCTTCTCTATTTTGTTGCGTTGATTCTTCTCTCTATTGTGCTGTGTCGTTTCTTCTCTATATCTTCTCTCTATTTTGTTGCGTTGATTCTTCTCTATATTTTCTATCTGTTGTGTTTGTGGCTCCGATTCTGGTCACTGTGGCGCCAATTTATCTTCTGTATAACCGTGTTCTGTCTGTTCTTGGTATATGACACGACACCACACATTGAAGAATCAACAAACTTGCGTGTTACCAATCAGTCCTCATTTATTATATTACATATATACGTAGGGAGGTCAAAAAGTAATGCACACCAATTTTTTTCTCGGCTAATAATAAAGATAGGAATATGAAATTTTGCACACTTGGAATATGACATGTTCCAATTATGTGCACCAAATTGCACAGCATTCTGATAAATATTACGCAATCTATGAACCGTTAAAATGGAGCTTGTCAACAATGTCCGTTACAAACAGCGAATTGTCATAGAATTTCTGGTTGCGGAAAAAGAAACTGTTGCACACATTCATAAACGACTGTGTGCAGTGTACAAATGTTCTGCAGTCGATAGGAGCACAGTTAGTCGCTGGGTTCAGAGAATTAAAGCTGCAGAAAGTGTACGAGTGGAGCTGCATGATTTACCGCGTTCTGGACGTGTTGCCTCGGCTACCAGCACAGACATGTTAAACCGGGCTGATGCCATTATTCGTAAGGATAGGCGTATCACTAGTCAGCAATTGGCATTGCAGCTTACAGTCAGCAAGGGAAGTGCAGTCGCAATTTTTAAAACTCTCGGATATTCAAAGATTTGCGCTCGATGGGTTCCTCGGTGCCTAACAAATGATCGCAGAGTTCAAAGGAAAACATTCTGTTCTGAATTGTTGGAGCGTTTCGGTGTTGAAGGAGAAATGTTTTGTCCAAAAATTGTTACCGGTGACGAAACGTGGGCACATTATTATGAGCCTGAAACAAAAATGCAGTCAATGGAATGGCATCATCCGCAGTCACCAAAAAGAAAAAAATTCAAAACATCTCCATCAGCCGGAAAGGTGATGATCACTGTCTTCTGGGACATTGATGGTGTGATTCTTGTTGATGTAATGACAAGAGGTGAGACAATCAACTCGACAGCTTACATCAATACATTGACAAAACGCAAAAATCGGTTCCACAGAGTTCGGCCTAATAAGCCATCTGCAGATTTGTTGCTTCAACATGACAATGCACGCCCTCACACAAGTCTGATAACACGGGAAGCAATCAACCAATTTGGTTGGACTGTACTGCCCCATCCTCCTTACAGCCCTGATCTGGCTCCCTCAGATTTCCATCTGTTTGGACCACTCAAAAAATTCCTGCGTGGGAAACACTTTGACAATGATGAGGATGTGATCCGTGCAGTTAAAAAATGGCTACGCGAGCAGGACAAAACTTGGTACAAACGAGGCATTCATGACCTAGTTTCGCGTTGGCGTAAGGCATTACGCTTGGACGGAGATTATGTTGAAAAATAGGTAGTGTAAAGGGGATGTTCAGCTACAATCTGTGAAAATTTCACACATTTTGCCCGAATAGTTTCCGAGAAAAAAAATTGGTGTGCATTACTTTTTTACCTCCCTTATATAGAAAGATACTATCAGACTGTCCTTCCTAGCGTCTCTGTTCTGTAGATACTTGTTCGATCTAATAAGTCTTGGCCGCTGAAGTATTTCGACTACCGTCGGTGTTGTACCTCAGCTATTCGTATAGTGGTATATTCTATCTGTCTTTCTATCTCTAAGTTGAAGTTCTTCTGTGGCTATCTCAATTCCTATCGGTCGCTAGTGCGTGGCTATCTCTGTGTGTTCCTAGTCGAGATGTCAAAATGGAAGTCTGTTCTGTCAAGTCTGCCCTCTAAGTTTTATACGGTTTTTGAATGACCGTGAACCTTTTTTTCCCGCCAACTATTCTTTATCCAGATAAAAGTGACATCTGGCTCTACTTCTTTCTGCCTTTCTAAGTGACCTTCCCTCACCATCTGCCACTCTGTGTGACTAGCCTCTTAGTTCGTGCATTCCACATTCCTTACCGACAGCTAAAGTAAGTTTACGACCAGTGGTCAGTCATGGTGGTCGTGACTAGCGTTTAGTTTCTAGTTCTACATTCCTCACCGACAGCTAAAGTAAGTTTACGACCAGTGGTCAGTCATGGTGGTCGTGACTAGCGTTTAGTTTCTAGTTCTACATTCCTTACCGACAGCTAAAGTAAGTTTACGACCAGTGGTCATTCCCCAGCCATCTGGCACCTTTAGTTTATGTCAGTCAGTGCGGTTAGTCATCCCTATGCTAAATTTGTCTAGTCCTGTTTAGTCCTCACTTAATTATGATCTAAATATGTATGTGCTATCATTCACGGTTACACTGGGCTCCAGTACAGACGGTGATGTTATTATGTGTTAGTTGTGTTACCACCGATACTGTGGCTGGGCTCCAGTACAGACGGTGATGTTATTATGTGTTAGTTGTGTTACCACCGATACTGTGGCTGGGCTCCAGTACAGACGGTGATGTTATTATGTGTTAGTTGTGTTACCACCGATACTGTGGCTGGGCTCCAGTACAGACGGTGGTGTTATTATGTGTTAGTTGTGTTACTACCGAAACTGTGGCTGGGCTCCAGTACAGACGGTGATGTTATTATGTGTTAGTTGTGTTACTACCGATACTGTGGCTGGGCTCCAGTACAGACGGTGGTGTTATTATGTGTTAGTTGTGTTACCACCGATACTGTGGCTGGGCTCCAGTACAGACGGTGGTGTTATTATGTGTTAGTTGGGTTACCACCGATACTGTGGCTGGGCTCCAGTACAGACGGTGGTGTTATTATGTGTTAGTTGGGTTACCACCGATACTGTGGCTGGGCTCCAGTACAGACGGTGGTGTTATTATGTGTTAGTTGTGTTACTACCGAAACTGTGGCTGGGCTCCAGTACAGACGGTGATGTTATTATGTGTTAGTTGGGTTACCACCGATACTGTGGCTGGGCTCCAGTACAGACGGTGATGTTATTATGTGTTAGTTGTGTTACTACCGAAACTGTGGCTGGGCTCCAGTACAGACGGTAGTGTTATTATGTGTTAGTTGGGTTACCACCGATACTGTGGAACGGTATTGAGTTTTTCTGAGGAAAGATAGAATAGGGACAGTAGTTCAGAATATTTTGTTCAGAGGAATGATAGCTTAAGGACTGTGATTAAATATGTTTTGTCAAGAGAATTGATAGAAATAGGGACAGTAGTTAAGAGTGTTTGGTTCACACAACGGATTAGAATCAGGACTGTGGCTAAGTATGTGTTGGCAAGAGTAAGGATAGAATAGGCGCGGCCTACGTTATTTGTTGCTGTAGAGACAATTAGAGTATGCACAAGTGATCAACCTCAGCGTCAACTGAGGAAGATAAAAGTGTCGTAGTACACTAGCAATTACCATTTAGTGTCAGAAGTTTTTCAGAGTAGAAAGGCTTTTGAACGGTGTCGTAGTACACTAGCAATTACCATTTAGTGTCAGGAGTTTTTCAGAGTAGAAAGGCTTTTGAACGATGTCGTAGTACACTAGCAATTACCATTTAGTGTCAGAAGTTTTTCAGAGTAGAAAGGCTTTTGAACGATGTCGTAGTACACTAGCAATTACCATTTAGTGTCAGAAGTTTTTCAGAGTAGAAAGGCTTTTGAACGGTGTCGTAGTACACCAAGATCAATTTACCACATTGGCGAAAGGAATGAGTCCTGTTTGCCTGAGTATCACATACGAAGTTATGTGAAGATAAAAGTGTCGTAGTACACTAGTAATTACCATTTAGTGACAGGAGTTTTTCAGAGTAGAAAGGCTTTTGAACGATGTCGTAGTACACCAAGGTCAAATTACCACATAGGCGAAGGGAGTCTGCCCTGGTCGCTTTAGCAGCAAGCTTACGTGTTGGGGAGAGGCAAATCTCTCTCATATATGTTGTGTCGCAGAACACGAACAATAACATTGAAGGTCGGGAGTCTTTAGAATAGAAAGTCTCAAGCACGGTGTCCTAGCACACTGTTAGTTTACCAAGTTAGCGAAGGGACGTGAGCCCAAGTCGCTTAGTCATTGTCAAATATCATTGATGCAAGGGAGAAAGTCCGTCTTGCTCAAACATTGTGCATAGCTGAGTGGTGCGAGGTAGTTGAGTTAGCAGAAGATTGGAAGGAGTGACTGTAATTCTGTATTGATTATACTAGTAATAAAATGAGGAATGGGTTTTATTCAAAGTGTTCCTTGATGTTCATATGAGCTCTACATGTAGTCGTCTGTTTCCTAGCGAATCGAGCTTTGAGGGTTGTCGCACACGCTGAAGTATTCCACTATCACGATCCGGTTGGCCGATCATTAGCCAAAGCGATGCCATTGGTGGGCATTGCTATCATTAACACAGGAGTGCTGTCATTAAATCCAGTCAGTGTGATAATCAACAAGGCGACGCCACTGGGGTGCGTTGCTGTCATTAACACAGGAGTGCTGTCCTGTACATCCAAGGGGCGTAATAGTCAACAGGCGATGCCATTGGTGGGCATTGCTATCATTAACACAGGAGTGCTGTCATTAAATCCAGTCAGTGTGATAATCAACAAGGCGACGCCACTGGGGTGCGTTGCTGTCATTAACACAGGAGTGCTGTCCTGTACATCCAAGGGGCGTAATAGTCAACAGGCGATGCCATGGGTGGGCATTGCTATTATTAGCACAGGAGTGCTGTCATTAAATCCAGTCAGTGTGATAATCAACAAGGAGACGCGACTGGGGTGCGTTGCTGTCATTAACAGGAGTGCTGTCCTTACGTCCAAGGGGCGTAATAATCAAAAAGGCGAAGCCATGGGTGGGCATTGCTGCAGTAAACCAGGAGGGTGGCAAATAATACGCGAAGAATAATCAACACAGGACAACGAATCGAGAGAGTGTTGAGTACAGAATGTTCTTACAAGAGAGTTTCAGCGTAAGAGTTTACCCCCTGGTATAGGGAAATGGGGGTTTGTCAAAAAAAAAAAGAAAAAAAAAAAGACAAAGATAAAAGAATAAAGTAACAGGGCAAAATCTGATTGGTTGAGGTAAGGAGTATTTAAACAGGCACACAGAGAAAGACAGACAAGATCACCAGTAGTTGAAGTGAGAAGGGCCTGGCCAATGCCAGTAGGGCATTAAGTTTGAGCCTGTATATGAGTGGAATGCTCAAGTACTCAATAATGTGTAGAGACTAAACCAACAGTGTTAGTTCATTCATATTAACACAAGATCAACCATATTCTAAGGGAGAAAGCCTGGCCAATGTCAGAAGGGCATTTAGTTCGAGCCTGAACATGAGCAGAAAGCTCAATTTCTCAAATAATGTGTGGAGACCCTGAGACCAAATCAACAGTGTAAAATCAGTATTTAGAATTAAGATGTGATCTGTTCTGTGAATGAGGACATGATATAATTCTATGAAGTGTGTCATTAGAGAGCTTATCAATTAGGATATGATATATTATGCACATGATAACATGTTATGCTTCTAAGCGAAGTAAGATGACGTATTCTCATGAAATTGGATTTAATATGCTGATGTGAATGGAGAATTCTCCATGTTGCAAGAGAAGTATAGTAGGAGGAATGTATCAGAACCTTGTTAGTACTACCTTGAGAAGTGGAGCGGTCATCTACGCCTCCCTGGCTCGAAGTGTTTCAGATTCGTATATATAGTGAAGTGTGTAAATAAAGCATGTTGAAGTTGTACAACTAAGGCTTGTTGTTTGTCTTAGCTCATCTGTAGATGTTAATATAAGGCTGGATACAAACGACCATCTAGCTCCAGTCATGGGTATTAAGAAACACAATGCAAAGTAACTATGACATATGAACAACCAACGGAAATGAGGCTTCCACCCAACCACATCAAACAAGCCATTGGATCACATCAATAAGATGAAGGCTATTGAAAGTTATGGATGAATAAGTGTAACCTAACTCCTTTTATTCATTCATTTTTATGACATCTCATTCTATATGGCACCACTTTTTACAAAAGATCATTAAAATAAATATCAAATTAGGAAAATGTCAATGCAAAACATACTTTGGCTTTTACAACAGGAACAATATTACAATTTCTATTCAGTAGGAAGCATGTCACAGGTAAGATATTTGAATGAAAAAAAAAAAAAAAAAAAAAAAAAAAAAAAAAAAAAAAAGATAAAAATACAGTCACTAGCATTAACCACAAGAGATACATCTAGATGACATGGACATACGACTAATATGTAATCTATACTGGGAGCAAACAGCAATAATAAAATATAACAAAGAAAACTCTACACCCATTGATATAAAAAGAGGAGTAAGACAGGGATCTCCCGTGTGTTACGAGGGCTTCATTTTGTGAGAAGTAAAGAATAGTGACACTGACCTTCCAAGCATGTCGTAAGAGGTGACTAAGGAGGTTGATTGATGGCTTGACAAGCTGTCATTGTAAAAAGCATTGTTATGGAAACAGAACCATAGATTTTAGAAGCAGTGATCTCTGCAATATGTGCCATTTTGGCACTCAAGGTTTCTGTTTTTGAGATTGTAATTCTGCCCTATGTGCCGTCTTCGGCTCGAAAGGACAATAGATAGAAGACAGGGATGCATCCTATCACCAAGCTTGTTCAATCCATACACTGAGCAAATCTTTAAAAACATCATAGAGATGCCAGGCCTACAAATTAATGGAAAGATAATTAATAACCTAAGATATGCTGACGATACTGTACTACAAGCAGAAAATCCTAAAGATCTACAACAATGACTTAATGAAATAAATATGACAAGCAAAAAGTATAAACTAGATATGAATATCAAAAAGACTAAAACTATGATCATAAACAAAGAAAATACGCAAAACCTACAAGTGGATATCAAAATTGAAGGAATAGACCTGGAGAAAAGTTCAGAACTACAACTACCTTGGACATACTATAACCAGTGATGGAAAATGTACAAC
Organism: Megaustenia siamemsis; assembly: GCA_032433765.1. NCBI lineage: Eukaryota > Metazoa > Mollusca > Gastropoda > Stylommatophora > Ariophantidae > Megaustenia > Megaustenia siamemsis. The sequence continues at coordinate 9,813,898 of JAVIAB010000159.1, forward strand.
TGAAATAAAAAAAAAGAATAGGAATGGCAAAAAGTAATTTTGTCATGAAGAACATACTAACATCAAAACAAATACCACCAGGGCTAAAACTAAGAATAGCAAAATGTTACATCTTAATATTCCATATAGTGCAGAAACATGGACATTAGACAAGAAAACAGAACAGAGAATTGAAGCCTTTGAAATGTGGATATATAGAAGAATAGGTAGAATTGGATGGAAGGAAAAGAAAACAAACAATGAAGTCTTAAAACAACTAAAAATTAAAAGAGAACTACTAAGCACAATTCAAACAAGACAAATACGATTTTTGGGCCATGTTAAAAAACACAACAGCCTACTAAAAGTAAACCTGGAGGGAAAAATACAAGGTAAAAGAGGCAGAGGCAGACTAAGACTAACATGGATGAGTAACATCAAAAGATGGACAAATCAGCCTATGACAACCTGCACTATCAAAGCAAGAGACAGAGTAGAATGGCAATCCATGTTAGCCAAACTTCGTTGCGGAGACGGCACTCGATGATGATGACAGTCACTAACACAGCTGCAAAGATCTGAAACATTAAAGACTGACCAGATGTGAACAACATTCAAAGGGTAGAGAGAAATTTATATTAAATTCCAATGAATCAGAAAAGGTTTTTTGTAACATAAAGAGAGAGCTATGGAGAATAATAATGAGACTTTATGTGATTCCTAACAAAACAGTCACAATCATAAGAGAAATCTGCACACCAATTTCATAGTCAGCATTAACCACAGAAACTGATTGATCAAAAGTAACAATGGAAGTATTACAAGGGTGGATATCATTTATTCTGTATTTGAATTCAAGAGAAGATGAACACAATGATAAAAGTAAGTGATGGAGATAGATTTCATAGATTATAAGTTGACTTCTTGCATATGTGTTAGCTTGTGTTTCAATAGACTGTGATTCTGAGCAAAATCTGCACCACACACATTACATTTGTAAGGCTTTTCTCCTGTGTGTGTTTGCTTGTGCCTTTTAATATGTCCACTCTCAGCAAAATCTGCACCACAAATATCACATTTATAAGGCTTTATATACACCCGTTAAAAATGTTGCACTGTGTTCTGCGCCAGTGGCCCAGTGCATCCCATTTTAGCCAGCATTTTATTCAGGTTTGCTTCCCTTAGCCTTTGATTGTCAACAATCTTCCTGCAAGGCAGCAGATTATCTTTTCTATAGAGGGATTCTGCCCTTAGATGGTCTGCCCTCCCAGGTAGAATATAAGTGGATTTCTTCCACATATGTTTGCTTGTGTTTCATTAGACTGCAATTCTGAGAAAAATCTGCACCACACACATCACATTTATAAGGCTTCTCACCTGTGTGTGTTGTCTTGTATTTTAATAGTGTCATTCTCTGAAAAATCTGCACCACACATATCACATTTGTAAGGCTTCTCTCCTATGTGTTTGCTTAAGACTTTTAAGATGTCCACTCCAAGAAAAACTAGCACCACACACATCACATTTGTAAGGCTTCTCTCATGTATGTATTCTCTTGTGCCTTTTAAGATGTCCATTCTGAGAAAAACTAGCACCACACACGTCACATTTGTAAGGCTTCTCTCTTGTATGTGTTCTCTTGTGTTTTAATAGATTGTCATTCTCTGCAAAATCTGCACCACAAACATCACATTTGTAAGGCTTCTCTCCTGTATGTGTTCTCTTGTGCCTTTTAAGATGTCCACTCTGAGAAAAACTAGCACCACACACATCACATTTGTAAGGCTTCTCTCCTGTATGTGTTTGCTTGTGAGTTTGAAGATGTCCACTATGAGAAAAACTAGCACCACAAACATCACATTTGTAAGGCTTCTCTCCTGTATGTATTCTCTTGTGTTTTAATAGAGTGCCATTCTCTGCAAAATCTGCACCACACACATCACATTTGTAAGGCTTCTCTCCTGTATGTATTCGCTTGTGTTTTAATAGATTGCCATTCTCTGCAAAATCTGCACCACAAACATCACATTTGTAAGGCTTCTCTCCTGTATGTGTTCTCTTGTGCCTTTTAAGATGTCCACTCCGAGAAAAACTAGCACCACACATATCACATTTGTATGGCTTCTCTCCTGTATGTGTTCTCTTGTGAATTTTAAGATGTCCACTCATAGCAAAACATGCACCGCACACATCACATTTGTAAGGCTTCTCTCCTGTATGTGTTCTTTTGTGAATTTTAAGATGTCCACTCATAGCAAAACATGCACCACACACATCACATTTGTAAGGCTTCTCTCCTGTATGTGTTCTCTTGTGAGTTTTAAGATGTCCATTCATAGCAAAACATGCACCACACACATCACATTTGTAAGGCTTCTCTCCTGTATGTGTTCTCTTGTGAGCTTTAAGATGTCCACTCATAGCAAAACATGCACCACATACATCACATTTGTAAGGCTTCTCTCCTGTATGTGTTCTCTTGTGAGTTTTAAGATGTGCACTCATAGTAAAACATGCACCACACGCATCACATTTGTAAGGCTTCTCTCCTGTATGTATTCTCTTGTGTTTTAATAGAGTGCCATTCTCTGCAAAATGTGCACCGCAAACATCACATTTATAAGGCTTCTCTCCTGTATGTCTTCTATTGTGCCTTTTAAGATATCCAAATTCAGCAAAATCTGCACCACAAACATCACATTTATAAGGCTTCTCTCCTGTATGTGTTCTCTTGTGCCTTTTAAGATATCCACTCCAAGAAAAACTAGCACCACACACATCACATTTGCTAGGCTTCTCTCCTGTATGTGTTCTCCTGTGTTCCAATAGACTGTCACTCTGAGTAAAACATGCACCACACACATCACATTTGTAAGGCTTCTCTCCTGTATGTATTCTCTTATGTATAATAAGATTTCCAACTTGAGTAAAACCTGCACCACAAGTATCACACTTATAGGGCTTCTCTTCTATGCATCTTCTGTTGTGTTTTATTGAACAACCATTGTTATCAAAATCTGTATCACTAACATTACATTTGTGTAGCTTCTCTGCTGTATGTGTTCTATGATGTGCTATTTCAGTTACACTCAACAAACTATCACTTAATGCCTCATTAACAGGTGATGGAAATACCATCTCCCTTTCTGGCATGTGTTTGGGCTTGATGTCAGGGATCCAAACTTGAGTACTAGAATCTTGACTGCAGCCCTCACTTTGACCTACCTGAGAACAGAAAGAGATTATAATGTGAAGTAAAACAAGGCTGAATTAAATGTAGAAGTGGGACATAATTCTTGATTTTCTATTTCCTGAGATTTTGTTTCTTCTTCTGCGACCATGGCTCATTCAGACTAGGATTCCGGACTCTCTTATGAATGTAGCTGACTGTTTAAGTGATTCGGTTGACCCATATAGTTTCTCTTCCAGGGAGGTGGGTGTGGACCACATTGTCCTTCTCAGGTCTGTGTACTGGGGGCAATCCTGTAGAACATGTTTTGTTGTCATATTGTCCAGTGTACAGTGGCATTGGCTGGTAGTTCCTATTTTGAGTTTGGTGAACATGTGGTTTCTCATTTTGTTGTGGCCATTCCGTAGGCTAAGTAAGATGACTTGATCCCTCCTTGAAAGTTGGAGGTATCCATCCCTCTCATTATACTTTGGGTGTTCTTGTTTCAATTTTTCATGGTACTGGCCTTTGATGATGGATTTGGATTCATTGTAGCTGACCAGATGATTCTTTTGTGGTAATCTCCTTCCCTCTTTAGCTAATTTGTCTACACATTCGTTTCCTTGAATATTACAGTGTGATTGTAACCACTGTATGACCACACTCTGGAAGTTATTGCACAGTTGGTCTAGGGTTGTTCTCAAGTCATCTAGCTCACTGTTCCTGGAGGATTTTAGAGCTGTTAGGACTGACAGTGCATCAGTCAGTATCACAAATTACTTGTGCATGTTATTTTTGTGTTGGATAGTCAGTTTTGCAGAGTCTTTGAGGGCTTCAGTTTCTGCTTTATAGTTGTTTGAGAATTTCCCAGTAGCTATTGACTTGGTGATCTCGTCCTGGTTATTCAGCCTCAAGAACACACATCCTCCTCCATTTCTGGTGGCATTTGTAGCAGAGCCATCTGTGTATATGTGTGACCAGGTGTCCTGTGGGTAGTTGTCATTTGTGTGTTTTTCTGTTATGTGTTTTCTCTTTGTGTCTGTTTGGGTGCCTTCTTTCATGATTCCTATTACATCTTCTTTAAGTTCTGGTATTTTGTGTTTCCCATGAGGAGTCCTCTATCAGATGGGCTTATGGGTTTTGGCACAGTTGTCTGGGACAGTACTGGGTCACTAGTTACCAGTTCTTTAGAGATCACAGTGAAGTTGCTCCTCTTTAGTCTTCCTTTTCCAAAATCAGTTATTCTTTGGTGCATGGGGTGGCTAGGGAGCCTTTTATATTTCTCCACTTCTTGCATTACTTTAGTTTTCCATCTGTCATCTAAGGGTTGTAAACCTGTCACTGTTTCTAGAGTCTTGATAGGTGTAGATTTCATAGCACCAATGATGATATGGGCAGCTTGGTTCTGTGTTCTGTTAATTTTTGCTAAACTGTGATTTGGAAGCTGTTGCCCAGGCTGTGACTCCATATTTTAGGACTAGTGTTACTCTTCCTATGTATAGTCATGTCAAGATATTGCTGTCTGCTACCCAGTCCACTCCTGCCAATTTCTTCATTATATCTGTTCGTTTTCTGGCTCTTTTGTTTGCTTTGTCTATCTGATTTACCCATGTCAATTTGCGATCCATGGTGACGCCAAGATATGCCGGGTTTAGGTCAATAAGAAGTGTATTGTCTTTTATCTTCAAGTTTGCAGAGAGTGTGTTTCTTGATAGACTGAAAATTGTGTATGTAGTTTTTATTTCATTAATTGGTAGTAACCAGGTGTTTGTCCATTTTTCAAGTCTTCTTAGGGCATCTTGCATCCTGGGTCCAGCCACCGACATACTTTCCTCGCAAGCCCATAATGCCAGATCATCTGCGTATATTGCTGAGTGTATTCTGGGTGAAATGTCCATTACGATGTCATTTATGAAAATTAAAAAGAGCATTGGGGATAGGACTCCACCTTGTGGGACACCTTGTTCGATTCTGGCTTTCTTATTTAGTTGTCCATGTACTTGTACTCTGGTCGTTCTGACTTGTAGGTATTGAGATATCCAATTTAATAAACGTCCTTGGATACCAAGTCTGAGAAGCTTGTTCTTTAATCCTTCTCTCCATACCCTATCAAAAGCCTTCTCCATGTCGACACACACTGTCAGTGTGTGTATCTTTTCTTGTAGAGCATCTTCTATTTCCTGTGTGATGTAGGTGATCAGGTCTTCAGTTGATCTGTGCTGACAGAAACCACTTTGTTGTGGTATGATTTGTTGTTTTGTCTCCAAATGCCACATGGGTCTTCAGTCAACCAGCCTTTCCATGAGTTTGCTCAGGCAGCTCAGTACGCTAATTGGTCTGTAACTACTTGGGTCCAGTGGGTCTTTTCCACATTTGAGGATAGGCACCATAATGGCTTCTTTCCAGGTTGCTGGCATTTGACCTCTCTTCCAGCTGCCATTTATTATCCTTAGAAGCTGGCCCTTGGCTTTCTGTCCCAGTTTTATGAGCATTTCGTTGGTGATTCCGTCTTTTCCAGGGCAACTCTTGAACTTCAATCCTTTGAGTGCTACATCTAGTTCTGTTGGTGTAAAGATGGTCATCTGGTGTTCTTCTGGCGCTAAAGGCATGTGTTTTGCGTCTCGGTTCTCCTTTCTTGCAGCTTTCTGTTGGTCTTTTGAAATGTTTATTCTACTTATGTTTTTGTAATTTTCTAACAGTATGTTTGCTGTCCTTTTTGCCTGTGTGGATGTTCTGATTGTGCGCTAATGTTATTGAAGTTCAGCAGTTGTTTTCATCGCTCAGAGCTTTCGCAAGATTCCAGAGTTTGTGTCCATTTTTGTCTAGATTGAGGCTCTCTGTTTTGTCTTTCCAGCTCTGTCTTGCTAATATCTTGACCTCTCTTCTGTATTTAGCAGAGGCTGCTTTATAGATTATGTTGCTCTCTGTGCCTTGTGATGTTTCAGCTAGTTTTCTGGCAGTGTTCAGTTCCACTTCTGGTCTTTGTATTTCCTTGCTCCAGTATGGCTTGTAGTTTCTTCTTGCTCCTCTGGTAATGGATTCTTTAGCAGCTCTCAGGATTCCATTTGTTAACTCCTCTATCATATTATTGACTTTCTTTTCATGGGTGTTGATAGGCACAGTGTAGGCATCTGTGAGCTTGGCAAACTTTTCCCAGTCTGCTCTCTTGTAGTTCCAAAGGGGAAGTGTTATTTACAACTCCTGTTTGTGAGCAAGATCCACTGAAAGTTTGAATGGTCTGTGGTCACTGTTGCCAAGTAGGTTCAGTACTATTCTTGCTATTTTATTGGATATGTCTCCTGTTGCGAGTGCTAGGTTGGGAGTTGATGTTGTTTTCCATCTTCTTGAGTAGAAGGTTGGGGGTTCCTCTCTAGAGTTTATGAGGAATAGCTTGTTGTCTAGTTCCCATTCTTCCACTTCTTCACCTCGAACATTGGATTCCTTATATCCCCATCTTTCACAGTGGCTGTTAAAGTCTCCTACTACCAGACACCTTGTAGGTGTTATTTCCATTGACTCCAGCTTCATCAATTTGTCATTAGGACAGTATATGTTAAATATCCTTGTGCTAATGGAGTTGATGTATAGGTCTGTGCCAATGATCTCTGCCTCTCCGTTTGTGACTACTTCTATCTGTTTTGCTGGGATGGTATTTTTAATAAGTATAAGGATTCCACCCTTTATGGCCTTCCCTGTCCTGTCTAAATGTTTGGTAGCCCCTAATCATAAATCTATGCTGAGGATTAAGGTGAGTTTCTTTTATGCGGGCAACATCTATATCCTCCTCTGCTAGTCTGACTGCTAGGGCTTGTTTTTTTTTGGTGGTATATGCCCTCTACGTTCCAGTGTATTATTTTCAGGTGTTTCTTGAAGCTTTTCCAACCAGTAGTAGTTTCCCTCTGGTCCCATTTCCTGGTTCCCCAAAATGGGTCAGGGTGACCTGACCACCATTAGCTCATGGACCCCTCGAGGTATGGGGCCGGCACTCCATCTGCCTGGGGGGACTCCACAGACAGAGCACCATAATTAAAGTCCATTAGATCCACTCTGACTGAGTATAGAGGGGAAAGGAGTGGAAAAGTCGGTGAGTAAACAAAGAAACGATAGGGCAAGGTCATGAGGAAAAAAGACAATGAGACAGGGAGACGAAATCACGAGGGTATGAAGTTCATGTGGGAGGCGTGAAGGTTACGATCAGAAAAAGAGTGGGCAGTTGAAGAAGATTGGCTAGGACGGAGAGGAAGTAATTATGATTGGACAAACAAGTCCAGATTTAAGGAGAAAACACAAAGGATTGGGAGCTGGATTTGAGATTCATTGGGAAGATAAGCACTTGAGAGAAATTAGACCGGCAGAAAGTCACGCTTAGTTAGTGATGCAGAGACTAATATGGGGTGGTAATGTAAGGAACAGTTTATACAGAGAGAAAACTGGAATTAAGACAGTTCGTAACAGTAGTAAAGCGACAGAGTAGGATCGATATGATAGAAGGTTCAAGTCTCGTACTTTACCTTTACCTTTAATTCCCAAAGTCCAGGAGTTCCTTTATATTTTATTCCATGAATAATAGGATCATCATTATCAAATTTTACTTCTTTATTTCCAACATAATATTTACCTTCTTCTGTTCTAATTCCATACATACGATCACCTAATTTTTCATCGTTTATGTATGTCGATACATATTCATGTGCAATAAGTCCAACAGATATATCAAATATTTGTTTAGATATTTCTATTGCTAATTGTTGTTGTGGTCTAGTTTCTATTGCTAATTGTGTTGGTATTTTTGATATTGCTTTTTGTGTTTCAGCAAAACCTTTCTTAGTTGTTTCTACTACTTTTTGTTGGCTTTCAATTATTGGAGAAAATACTTTTGAAAATTCTCTTTTCATTTCAATATCACCAAGTCTATTCACTAAGACTATTTAATTGGATTTTTTTTTTTAGATTTTAGAAATTCATTAATGAATTCACTTCTTTTTTTTTGGATCTGTTATTTGCAAGAAAGACATTTTTAATAATTAAATGTTATAATTAATTTTGTTTCTATTCTTTGGATTCGTCTAAAAATTTTTTAACTTTTTTAAGAATTTCTTCTTTTTCATGTTTTAATAAATTTTCATATTCATTAGGTTGATGAATTTTTGTGTGTTTTCTAATTTCCTCTTTCATTTCTCTAAATTTACTTTCTTCTTCTAGAATAAGTTTAAATTCTTCTTCTGAAATTCTACCACCTACAAGTGCTTTGGAAATATGATTGTGTATAGTATTTAATTTTGCTTCTGACAAAATAAAATTTGAAAAAATGTTTATGTGCTCTATGTTGTAATTTTTTATTGATAAATTTTGCTATAATACTTAACAATCCAGTTCCAATTGAAACTCCTTCCATCACTATAGCAATTGGTGCAGCAACAACTGTTGATAAACGAACTAATCCTGATGCTCCAACAGCAATTGATGTTGTTAAAACACCATCGGTTCCATTAATTATGTTTAATATTCTTGAATATTTTTTCAATGTCTATCTTCTATCATCTTTACTTTTTTCAAAACTATTTTGAATATTGAGAATCTTCAGAATTCTATAATTATTAGCATCTATTTTATCAGGTGCTGGTGCTGTTGGTAATTGTGGGTATACATTTTTTTCCATTTTTATAGGATTAAATTAAGAAGAGGAATATTTTTAACTAAGTCACTTAGAATTCCACTACCCATATATATTATCTTCCCTTGCTACATATAATCCATTTCCATAAGATTCTAATCCACCACCATTTATTTGTCCTAAATATAATCCACCTCCAAAAGATTCTAATCCACCACCATTTATTTGTTCTAAATATAATCCATCTCCATAAGATTCTAATCCACCACCATTTATTTGTCCTAAATATAATCCATCTCCATAAGATTCTAATCCACCACCATTTATTTGTCCTGAATATAATCCATTTCCATAAGATTCTAATCCACCACCATTTATTTGTCCTAAATATAATCCATTTCCATAAGATTCTAATCCACCACCATTTATTTGTCCTGAATATAATCCATTTCCATAAGATTCTAATCCACCACCATTTATTTGTCCTAAATATAATCCATTTCCATAAGATTCTAATCCACCACCATTTACATGTCCTAAATAAAGTCCTTTACCATCAGATTCAATTTGACCAACATATCCTCCTATTTTTAAATATAATCCACTACCAATAAGTTTTTGAACACCACTAGAAGCTAAACCTGTTAATGTACCAATACCTAGAGATTTAGTAATTGCAGGAACAGCTGTTTTTAATAATGGTAATGCCATACTTACTCATCATCATGTGCCTTACCGGTTGATGTAGGTGATCATCCCTCTACAATCTTCTATCCACAGTGCATCGTATCAGTTCTGTTGTTGACTGTTTTCCATGCCATGACACCAAGCTATCCAGTATTTTCTCTCTTTGTCGTCCGCGATCTCTTTTTCCCTTTTATTTTGCCAGTTGTAACCAAGTATTCCAACTTTCCTCTTCTCTCACTTACTAGAGCAGGTAAAAAACCTCCTTTATTTTGCTGAAAAGCTTTATCTAATTTATTTATTTGTCTTTTTGTTAATGCTAAAATGTCATCACCAATTTCTGTAATTCTTATAGTAGCAGGTATTTAATTTTTTTTATAGCATGTTGCATTTTTTCTTTTTGATTATCAGAAATATTTGCTTTTACTTCTTGATAAGTAGTCATTTTAAAGGAATAAATTTAAATTTCTCTTAAATGAAATGTTAATGTAATTAATTTCTTCATCTCTTAAATTTAATTGTTTATTATTTTGATCAGTAATCATTACTTTAAAATCTTTAATAGTTTTATTGGTTACAGGAAAATAAATAGGGTTTTTGGTTTCTCAATAATTTTGTATCCTGGAGATACAATTGGGAAAAAATTATAAAAGACTGGACTTGTTTGTCCGTTAACTATACTTCCATTTATAATATTTTCTATTCTATTCTATTGACCTTTCAAGCCGTAGCCGGCCCATAGGGCGTAGACCAAGATACTTCTTTTCTTATCTGAATTTTTGTTCTAGCAGTTTTCAATTCGTTTAAAGATATTTTATCAAATCTCGCCATTTGTCTCTGTTCTGTGCAAGCAGCTCTATCTCATTAAGGGAGTCGAATCCTGCTGCTCTTGCCTCTCTCATCAATGTTCTTCTCAGTGTCTCCCTGGGTCTTGCTTTTTGTTTCTTACCTGTTGTTTCCCATATGAGGACTTGCTTTGCTATTCGGTTATTATCTCTTCTCATCACATGTCCAATATATGACCATCATCTTTTCTTTATTATTGAAGATATTAGTAGTTGATTGGCGATTTCTCTAATTTCCTCATTTGTTTTGAATTCATTCCACGCCATACCAAGTATTTTCCTTAGACATTTATTTTCGAATGCGTTCAACTTTGTTTCTATATCTCTTGTTGTTTTCCAGCTTTCACGCGCATACGTAAGGGTTGATAGTACATTTGATTTGAATAGTCTAAGTTTCGTGTTTGTGCTGATGAGTTTTGATTTCCACAACTTTTCAAGGTTTCTGAAAGACATTGCTGCCTTAGCTATTCTGATTCTAATTTCTTTGCTTGTATCCCCTTCTCGATCAATGTGATTTCCAAGATAGATAAAGTGATCGATCTCTTCTACTGGTTTGTTTTCCATGTATATTTTGTCATCTGTTGGAATTAAACTTTTCATGACTTTACTCTTTTCATGATTGATCTCAAGCCCAATTTTGCTGGCTATTGATGATAGTTCATTTGTGTTTTCCTGCATTGTTTTTATCTCGCTGCTGATGAGAACTATGTCATCAGCAAAGTCGAGGTCCTCCAAATGGTCTCCTTGTATCCATTCGATGCCTTTATTACCAGTGCAGCATTTCTTCATTATGAATTCCATACTAATTCCAAATAACAAGGGCGATAAAATACATCCTTGTTTAACCCCAGTTTCTATTGGGAAACATTCACTCAGTCCTTCCTCTGTTCGAACTGCACACGTGTAATCATCATACATGTCTTTGATAATATTTATGATTTTTGATGGTAAGCCAAATTGCTTCAGAATTTTCCACAAAGAATCTCTATGAATACTATCAAATGCTTTTTTGAAGTCGATGCTTTTCAATGTGTTCCTCCAACATAAGTCATAGAGTAAAAATGTGGTCAAGGCAGCTTCTCCCTTTTCTAAACCCAGCCTGTTCTTCACGCATTACTGTATCCATTGAATCCTTTATTCTATTTAGGATGATTTTGCAGAATAACTTTGAGGCAACTGACAAAAGTGTCATACCTCTCCAGTTGTTACAATCTCTAAGATTTGCCTTTTTTTAAAATCTTAACAATGATTCCTTTTTTCCATTTATGAGGCATCTTCTCTGCTTTCCAAATGTTGTTGATCATTTTCTAGAGATGTATTAGATTATGGCTATCAATTGCCATGCATGTTTCGTCGGCGCGGCCATTGTACATACATTCCAGAATCCTACTTTTGTTGTTGTTTTAGGGCTGAAAAAACTATCACTACTATCTACTGCTAATTTACACATTCTGTATCAGGTCTATGTTTCATTAACAACATCGTTTTTATGATAGCGGCTTGTTAAACCTCTGATCAACGGTTCTATACCAAGCCGGAGAAAAATAATTCCTCCATTTTGGAAACAACCGGAAACAATAATATATATAATTTTTATATTTAATAATAATTATAATATTTAGATGAATTAAAATGCTATTAACTTCAAGAATTTTAACAACGCTTTCTGATCCGTGAGTACCAGCTGTATATTCTTTAGCTTCAAACCCTAATAATTTAGCAAATGTGTTTGTTTCTTTAAAACTAACTTTATAATTTTGTTTAATATACATGCTAGATTTCAAAGTATTTTTGTTTGGTTCAATTTGTATCGGGTTGCCAATCGTTTTATTTCAAGATTTTATTTCATATGCGCCTTCTGGTATAAATATAAGGTGACCATATTTTTGAAATCCCATTCCAGGACGGAATAATTTTACTTCAATTTTCCACCAATAAAATTACATTTCTTCTTGCTGTCATTTTCAAGTGAATAATACATACATTTTAAAACATCTAATAATATAGACCTACAATACGCTATCAGGATAATCAGGAGATAAAAAAAAAACAGTGATACTCACTTAAATTGAAGGTGAAACAGAGATGCTGTACTTTTCAGATGAGTGAATTTTCTGTAAAATGTCCTTCTTTGTATGCAGCATGTTATAAAATTTGACACATGTTCCCTCATAGTTCACTTTGGTGATCAACATGGCTTTTAAAGTTTCAACACCTAGATGTGTTTTATCATTTGTCCACAAACTGTTCATCAGAGAAAACACTCGTTCTGTTGCAGCATTTGTTTCAGGTAGACACAAAAAGAACTCTGCCAACTTCAGAATATGTGAAACGGGCACATGATTGTTTCTGAAGTGGGAAGCTAGTTCAACCCAACGCTGCCCTGGTAATGTTTTATTAAGACTCCACTCACTAATTTTTTGTGAAGTAACGAACTGTTTCATGTAGACATATTCGTCATACATTTCATTTTCTGGAAAGTCGACTGAAGGCACAGTTTGACTCACTAATGATGAAGACTTTTCAATATCTTCCCAATTTGGTGTTCTGTTCAGCATTACCCAGCTGTAAGACTCTAGGTTTTGAAAATTATTTGCAGCTGATTTCTTCAAATAACTTAAAGCTGTTTCATAAAATGAAGAAACACTGGCGTTAAACTTGTTCACATCATCACGTGGAAATCCTTCCATTTCCAGCTTTTTAAGGATTATCTGAACTCTTGATGGCAAGAAGCCGTCTTCCAGCTTGGACTCCAAGATAGCTTTCAACCTATTGATGTTGTCAATGACTTCAAATACAGTGACCATCTGTCCCTCTACTTTCTGCACTGCTTTGTGGAAAGAGGATGCCTGACTGTGAACCGAAAAAAGCCATGCCTCAGACAGTGGGTTTTCAAAGAATTCCTGTATAAAAACTGGGTATCTGTCTTGAGATTGAAAATATGATTTTAGAGGCAGGAACAGGTAAAGAACCCTTTCAACAGCAGGCAAGAGCGCAAGCCACCTATAGTCTGTTTCATAACTCGTGCCCAACTTTTAAAATCGATATCTTTTTAACCGCTTTTTGTAAGTTCTTCAAAATTTGCATGTAAAGTTATAATGATTAGAACCCAACAGGGAATTAATTTCATTAAAAAAAAAACATTTGGTTATTATTGTTGCTTATTTGATTTATATAAATTTATAACGACCCATTGATGCAGTCAAAACTTAATGTTTACAGTATTTTAAGTTAAAAATAGCGAGTAAAAATCCATACACGGTCAAATTGACATGTTTGCACGCTTTCAATATGGGTTTTCTGACACAATTAGACACTTGTAAAAAACATGAGACATTGTGTGTTCCATTTCCGTTCATTCAGCGGCGGAGACGTGGAACGATAACATTTATCATGAGTCTTAAAATAAAATTCTGCAGTTTACAAAACATCGCAATAAAAATGTATGGCTATTTTTGCAAAGCGGCTAAACGAGGAAGATTATTTCATTCTTTAGAAAACCATGAGAAAAGGACAAGACACATTTTGGATTTATCTAAACATTCATTTAATCGCTGGATTCAAGCACGTGACCGTCAATGTTCCAAATATACAAAATCACAAGGAAGAGCAAAAATGTTGGATAATTTCGACAGTGAACTTATTAGAAGTGAAATTCGCAAAATGTTGGGTATGAATGAAACTGTTACTATAAGAAAATTAAAAGTATCGCTGAAAAAGAACAACAGTATTGAAATATCAAAGTCTACATTATGGAGGAATGTGAGAGCTGCAGGCTTTACATTTAGAAAGTATTCCAATGGACGAAACATCATCTGTGAGAAGCCACATATAGTAGTCATGAGAAGCAAGTACTTACGTGAAGTAAGTAAAAGAGGTGCGCAAGCAAGGTTATGATATTGTGTACTTGGATGAAACATGGATCAATGCTCACCACACTAACCAAAGGGAATGGCAGTCATCAGATGGAAAGATTAAGAGATTAATACCTAGCAGCAAAGGACAGCGCTTGATAATTGCTCATGCAGGTAGTCGACAACATGGACTAATACAGAATGCAGAGCTCATTTTTCTTTCAAAATCCATAGACAATCGGGATTATCACTCTGAGATGAATGGTCACATATTTAGACATTGGATTGAAAATTCTGTTCTCCCATCACTAGATCGACCATCTTGCCTAATAATGGACAATGCAGCGTACCACAACATTGTTGCACTTGAAGATAAAGTCCCGACGTCATCCAGTACAAAAGATGCTATTAAGATATGGCTCACAAAGGAGCACATACAATTTAATAACATGTACTTAAAACCTGAATTATTATCTCTAGTAAAGCAAAAACAGAGGACAAAGATTTTTCAAATAGATCAGTTATTAATCTTTTAGACTCGTCCGATTCAGAATGAAAGTATATAGCCCCCACAATGTTGGCCCCTATATTACCTTAAATTAGTTCAACAAACAGTCCTTTTCAGGACCGCACAACTATGAAAATTGGACATACAGGTATACCTTGATATTATCATCCGTCCTCGAACTGAGCAGACAATAATTCTCCTGGTGTTTTGTTTTATCCAGTTATTTCCCCATTACGGCCACGCCTTTACCTAGTGAAAATTAATCATAGACCAGCAACTACGGTAATTTCTACTCTTTAGGGCTTCACAATTTACAATTTTGACAAACATCAAAGAAATATTGCCGCTTTAAGAAAACTGCAGCTGCAAGATATTTGTTAAATATACATTTAAAGGGTCTTTTGCATTCTAATAACATTTGGAAAATTTCAAAAGTATTTAACAGGCGGTTAGAGAGTAATAGCGTTTTGAAGTTGGGCACATGATTTGAAACGAGCTATAGCGTTATCATTTAGGGAATTTCCGATTTTTCTAGTTATGTTTGGGAGAATAACAAATTATTTTTTTTATATATATATAGTAGAGGGTGTTTTTAAAGTTGCAGTGCAGTGAATATTTCTAATATTCAGTAAATGACGTAATCATCATCTACGTACCACAATTTTGTAAACCACATTTATGAACAAACCGCTGCTTCTTTTAAGGTTTTATTTACGTAAAGGACGGGCACTACGCTACTTTCACTGTCTCATTGCTTGAAGGAAATGGTGTTGACGATTGAAAACAGGGTATTTCTGGTTGAGCATGTCTTTCGTAATGACGGTAAATATATGGATGAGGTCATTAGACAATTCGTGAGGAAATTTCCAGACTCACAAGTCCCTCACCGAAATTCTGTTACAAAATTGATCAAAAAGTTACGTGAAACCGGTAGTGTGGTAGATGCATACCGATCTGGAAGACCTTCAATTTCACAAAACCAAATTATGAAACTCCAAGACAGAATTACAATGAGTCCAAATGCATCTTTAAACCACTTGTCTCAACAGGTGCAAATATCTAAGAGTTCTGTTCACAAGGTTTTAAGAAGTGAACTACACTATCGTCCATACAAATTAACTGAAGTGTCTCAACTGCAAGAAAGAGATTATGAATCCCGTTTAAACTACTGCATGTGGTTTCAGAATTTTATTTATGAACGTGGCGCTGCCATCCTTGACGTCACTTTTTTCACTGATGAGGCCTGGTTTCATTTATCCGGTTATGTGAACAGTCAGAACAATCGGCTGTGGAGCAGTGAAAACCCACATGAATTTCATCAAGTGCCGCTTTACGATCAAAAAGTCGGAGTGTGGTGCACTATAAGTCGTATGCGGATAATAGGACCTATATTTTTTAATGAAACAATAAATGCAGAACGTTACCGTACTTTAATTCTGGAACCGTTCATAGCACACCTTACAGAACGGGAAATTATGGAATCCTGGTTTCAGCAGGATGGGGCAACAGCACACACAGCCACAACAACACTCAATTATTTAGAAAGCATATTTGCAAATCGCATTATTTCACGTGGAATCTGGCCTGCTCGTTCACCAGATCTAACACCCCCAGATTATTATCTGTGGGGGGCATTGAAGGGGAACGTTTATGAAAATAATCCGCAGACAATTAATGACCTAAAGAC
Organism: Megaustenia siamemsis; assembly: GCA_032433765.1. NCBI lineage: Eukaryota > Metazoa > Mollusca > Gastropoda > Stylommatophora > Ariophantidae > Megaustenia > Megaustenia siamemsis. The sequence goes on from JAVIAB010000159.1 coordinate 9,830,238, forward strand.
TGAAATAGTAGACAAGATTAAACAAATATCACCAGACATTATTCTGAAGGTTTTCGCAAATATGGAAAGACGAATCACGACATGTCTTGAGGCCCGTGGTGGACATTTTCAACATATGCTTTAGGCACAACTTTATTGTGTTAATACCAACATTACCCATTATAAGCTCACCGATAGCAGTCAAGTATATTTGAATAATACCATTTATTTTACAATTTGTGTGACGCATTAGTTAACCGCATTTCTGGTGACGTTTTTTCTTCCGAGAGTAGAAATTCACTGCACTGCAACTTTAAAAACACCCTATATATTAGTAGATGATTATTGTTGTATTTCATTTTTCAATATTACGCAAAAATGTTTATTTTAATATTTTGAAAAAATTATTATTTCGATATGACGCAAAAAATAACTTTTTATTTAAAAAAAAAAAAAATTTTAATATTATTTCAATATTACGCAAAAAGTATATATTTCTTTTTTCCTTTTTTTTTTTTCTAAAAAAATTTTTTTAACCGCTACGGTGGGTACCCTCTTTTGAAAAATAAAAAAAATTAAACAAAAATGTGTGGGGGTTATAAGTGGTACCCTATGTGTCACCCAGACAGAAGTACTACGGCCACCAGCCAGGTCAAGGTTGAAACAAGCTTCCAGTTAGCCCGGAGAAAGAGACAGCACGAGGAAGTTAAGTGAGCAGCGCAGTAACAGCTGAAGACAATCTTATAGAGAACTGACAGGTGTACACTCGCTGGTGGGTTCTGCGTCTTCACTTAAAGGGTTCCATCTACTCCTGGCTCCTTGAATCTCTTGAATCCCCTATTTGCTTGGTTAGACTGGACTAGTGTGTCTATTTCTAGAGGCACCATGAAAAGTAGGGCCTGGACAGTTCTGCTTCACTGACCCTGGTAAAAGCCATCAACTATGAGCTGTAGGCAGCATCCATCTCTGTTGTAGTCAGATGCCTTGAACCTTAGTCACCAAATATTTAGCTTCCCACCAAAAGTGGAAAAACAAAGAACATTTTCAAAATCTAAAGTCCAGTAATTTTTAATTTAAGAAACAACACACAAACATGCTGTATTCTATATGTTCAATGTTCACTTTAGAAAATGCACAAAGTTTGTTGTAAACAAATAAATAAAAACACTCACATCATTATCCAGTTCCTGTTTCAATAAATCTTGAAGGAATGGAATTTGTCTTTCTTTTTTGGCTGCAGTCTGAGAAGATAAAATGTCAATATTTACATTATGGGGGATACTTAACATTTTCTTTATATACTGAAGTGTCTGAATATTTAGGAGATAAAATATTATTTTCTACATGTTCTGAAGTTTCCTTTCAGCAAATTGTAGTAGTTTTTAGCCTCTGTAAGATAAATTGTAAAACTTGTAATATTGGTACATAATAAATTGCTTTAATCAATAAAATGTGCGTCAGGCTACAAAATATTAAAATCTGAAGTAAAAAAACTATACAAACAATGAAAAAAGGAAAAGCAGCAGGACCTGACAGCATACAAATAGAGATGATACAGGCACTAGATGTTTTTGGCACTGTGGTGATTAAAGACATATGCAACGACATATACCATACACGATAGATATCAAATGAACCAAAAATATCAACTTCCATTTGATTGTCTAAAAGGAATGGTGGAGTTGAATGCAGTGACTTTACAACAATAAGCCTAATGAGCCATGTTACAAAAATATTGCTAAAAGTTATACAAAGAAGGATTCAGAATAAGATTCAAGATATTGCTGTCTGCTACCCAGTCCGATTCTGCCAATTTCTTCATAATATCTGTTCGTTTTCTGGCTCTTTTGTTTGCTTTGTCTATCTGAATTACCCATGTCAATTTGCGATCCATGGTGACGCCAAGATATGCCGGGTTTTGGTCAATAGAAAGTGTATGGTCTTTTATCTTCAAGTTTGCAGAGAGTATGTTTCTTGATAGACTGAAAATTGTGTATGTAGTTTTTATTTCATTAATTGGAAGTAACCAGGTGTTCGTCCATTTTTTAAGTTTTCCTAGGGTATCTTGCATCCTGGGTCCAGCCACTGACATACTTTCCTTGCGAGCCCATAACGCCAGATCATCTACGTATATTGCTGAGTGTATTCTGGGTGGAATGTCCATTACGATGTCATTTATGAAAATTAAAAAGAGCGTTGGGGATAGGACTCCACCTTGTGGGATAACTTGTTCTATTCTGGCTTTCTTACTTAGTTGTCCATGTACTTGTACTCTGGCCGTTCTGTCTTGTAGGTAGTGAGATATCCAATTTAATAAACTGCCTTGGATACCAAGCCTGAGAAGCTTGTTTTTTAATCCTTCTCTCCATACCCTATCAAAAGCCTTCACCATGTCGACCCACATTGTCAGTGTGTGTTTCTTTTCTTGTAGAGCACCTTCTATTTCCTGTGTAATGTAGGTGATCAGGTCTTCAGTTGATCTGTGCTGACGGAAACCACTTTGTTGTGGTATGATTTATTGTTTTGTCTCCAAATGCCACATGAGTCTTCTGTTGACCAGCCTTTCCATGAGTTTGCTCAGGCAGCTCAGTAGGCTAATTGGTCTGTAGCTACTTGGGTCCAGTGGGTCTTTTCCATGTTTGAGGATGGGCACCATAATGGCTTCTTTCAAGGTTGACGGCATTTGACCTCTCTTCCAGCTGGCATTTATTATCCTTAGAAGCTGGCCCTTGGCTTTCTGTTCGTTTTATGAGCATTTCGTTGGTGATTCCATCTTTTCCAGGGAAACTCTTGAGCTTCAATCCTTTGAGGGTGACATCTAGCTAAGTTGGTGTAAGGATGGTCATCTGGTGTTAAAGGCATGTGTTTTGCATTTTGGTTTTCCTTTTTTGCAGCTTTCTGTTGGTCTTTTGAAATATTTATTATACTTATGTTTTTGTAAATTTCTATCAGTATGTTTGCTGCCCTTTTGCCTGTGTGGATGTTTTGATAGTGCGCTAATGTTATTGAAGGTCAGCAGTTGTTTTCATCGCTCAGAGCTTTCGCAAGATTCCAGAGTTTGTGTCCATTTTTGTCTAGATTGAGGCTCTCTGTTTTGTCTTTCCAGCTCTGTCTTGCTAATATCTTGACCTCTCTTCTGTATTTGGCAGAGGCTGCTTTATAGCCTATGTTGCTCTCTGTGCCTTGTGATGTTTCAGCTAGTTTTCTGGCAGTGTTCAGTTCCACTTCTGGTCTTTGTATTTCCTTGCTCCAGTAAGGCTTGTAGTTTTTTCTTGCTCCTCTGGTAATGGATTCTTTAGCAGCTCTCAGGATTCCATTTGTTAACTCCTCTATCATATTATTGACTTTCATTTCATGGGTGTTGATAGGCACAGTGTAGGCATCTGTGAGCTTGGCAAACTTTTCCCAGTCTGCTCTCTTGTAGTTCCAACAGGGAAGTGGTATTTACAACTCCTGTTTGTGAGCAAGATCCACTGAAAGTTTGAATGGTCTGTGGTCACTGTTGCCAAGTAGGTTCAGTACTATTCTTGCTATTTTGTTGGATATGTCTCGTGTTGCGAGTGCTAGGTTGGGAGTTGATGTAGTTTTCCATCTTCTTGAGTAGAAGGTTGGGGGTTCCTCTCTAGAGTTTATGAGGAATAGCTTGTTGTCTAGTTCCCATTCTTCCACTTCTTCACCTCGAACATTGGATTCCTTATATCCCCATCTTTCACAGTGGCTGTTAAAGTCTCCTACTACCAGACACCTTGTAGGTGTTATTTCCATTGACTCCAGCTTCATCAATTTGTCATTAGGACAGTATATGTTAAATATCCTTGTGCTAGTGGAGTTGATGTATAGGTCTGTGCCAATGATCTCTGCCTCTCCGTTTGTGACTACTTCTATCTGTTTTGCTGAGATGGTATTTTTAATAAGTATAAGGATTTCACCCTTTATGGCCTTCCCTGTCCTGTCTAAATGTTTGGTAGCCCCTAATCATAAATCTATGCTGAGGATTAAGGTGAGTTTCTTTGATGCGGGCAACATCTATCTCCTCCTCTGCTAGTCTGACTGCTATGGCTTGTTTTCTTTTGTGGTATATGCCCTCTACGTTCCAGTGTATTATTTTCAGGTGTTTCTTGAAGCTTTTCCAACCAGTAGTAGTTTCCCTCTGGTCCCATTTCCTGGTTCCCCAAAATGGGTCATGGTGACCTGACCACCATTAGCTCCTGGACCCCTCGAGGTATGGGGCCGGCACTCCATCTGCCTGGGGGAACTCCACAGACAGAGCACCATAATTAAAGTCCATTAGATCCACTCTGACTGAGTATAGAGGGGAAAGGAGTGGAAAAGTCGGTGAGTAAACAAAGAAACAATAGGGCAAGGTCATGAGGAAAAAAGACAATGAGACAGGGAGACGAAATCACGAGGGTATGTTCATGTGGGAGGCGTGAAGGTTACGATCAGAAAAAGAGTGCGCAGTTGAAGAAGATTGGCTAGGACGGAGATGAAGTAATTATGATTGGACGAACAAGTCCAGATTTAAGGAGAAAACACAAAGGATTGGGAGCTGGATTTGAGATTCATCGGGGAGATAAGCACTTGAGAGAAATTAGACCGGCAGAAAGTCACGCTTAGTTAGCAACGCAGAGACTAATATGGGGTGGTAATGTAAGGAACAGTTTATACGGACAGGATAGAGAGAAAACTGGAATTAAGACAGTTCGTAACAGTAGTAAAGTGACAGAGTAGGATCGATATGATAGAAGGTTCAAGTCTCGTACTTTACCTTTACCTTTAATTCCCAAAGTCCAGGAGTTCCTTTATATTTTATTCCATGAATAATAGGATCATCATTATCAAATTTTACTTCTTTATTTCCAACATAATATTTACCTTCTTCTGTTCTAATTCCATACATACGATCACCTAATTTTTCATCGTTTATGTATGTCGATACATATTCATGTGCAATAAGTCCAACAGATATATCAAATATTTGTTTAGATATTTCTATTGCTAATTGTTGTTGTGGTCTAGTTTCTATTGCTAATTGTGTTGGTATTTTTGATATTGCTTTTTGTGTTTCAGCAAAACCTTTCTTAGTTGTTTCTACTACTTTTTGTTGGCTTTCAATTATTGGAGAAAATACTTTTGAAAATTCTCTTTTCATTTCAATATCACCAAGTCTATTCACTAAGACTATTTAATTGGATATTTCTTTTAGATTTTAGAAATTCATTAATGAATTCACTTCTTTTTTTTGGATCTGTTATTTGCAAGAAAGACATTTTTAATAATTAAATTTTATAATTAATTTTATTTCTATTCTTTGGATTCGTCTAAAAATTGTTTAACTTTTTAAAGAATTTCTTCTTTTTCATGTTTTAATAAATTTTCACATTCATTAGGTTGATGAATTTTTGTGTGTTTTCTAATTTCCTCTTTCATTTCTCTAAATTTACTTTCTTCTTCTAGAATAAGTTTAAATTCTTCTTCTGAAATTCTACCATCTACAAGTGCTTTAGAAATATGATTGTGTATAGTATTTAATTTTGCTTCTGATAAAATAAAAATTTTTTGATGTTTATGTGCTCTATGTTGTAATTTTTTATTGATAAATTTTGCTATAATACTTAACAATCCAGTTCCAATTGAATTCCTTCCATCACTATAACAATTGGACTGATGCTTCTTTGATTTGCTGTGAGAAAGAAGATCACAACAATGTTTCGATGCCAAATACACATTTGCAAAACTTGCATCTAGCTTTGTCAGCACTATCATGGACTTCTAAGATGCAATCTGTAAGGTCCACTTCATTTAGCCCACTCTTTACGAAATCGTTGCTGATATTGAAGTGTCTAATCTTTAATGTTGTAATATGAATGTACGTTGCTGATAGTTACAGCCACATGTATAATATGGAATTACCAAAAATTGTAACTCTCTTATAGCGGTAGGGCGTTGAACCTACACAATTTGAAATAAATATGGACTTAATATACACGTAGAAAGAAACACGTTGCTGAACACTCACTCTAAACAAATCCTCAGTTTGAAATATTTTAGAAAAGTTTCAGTCTCAAACCGAAAGTCTCTGCTACAATACTCTACTATACTTTCTATTGGTCAGATCGAAAGTGATATAATGACGTAGTACGTACATAATTTAACTTGTCACACAAGCGCTACAGACGCTCTTAGTTTGTGTTTTGACCACGATAAGGCTAATTTTAGTCGATTATCGTGATTAAAAAAATCAGCGATTTGCCGCTGTCATTCAAAATAAATACGCTAGAAATTCCGTCAGGCGGATTCATTATTTTTGGCCGCTGGACGCTACTCCATTTCCGCTAGATCTAGCGGAAAATCAGCTAAGTTGGCAACCCTGACATGAGCAGGCTAGGAAATACAAGGGGCCCGAGTAGAAAGAGAATAAGTAGAATTACGAGTTTTTTCGAGAATGGGCTGGGAGTTGAGATGAAAGTTGGGATTAGTTGGTCAGTCGATTTTGAGCTGGGCTCCAGTACAGACGGTAGTGTTATTATGTGTTTGTGTTACCACCGATACTGTGGAACGGTATTGAGTTTTTCTGAGGAAAGATAGAATACGGACAGTAGTTCAGAATATTTTGTTCAGAGGAATGATAGCATAAGGACTGTGATTAAATATGTTTTGTCAAGAGAATGGATAGAAATAGGGACAGTAGTTAAGAGTGTTTGGTTCACACAATGGATTAGAATAAGGATTTTGGCTAAGCATGTGTTGTCAAGAGTAAGGATAGAATAGTCGCGGTCTATGTTATGTGTTGCTGTAGAGACAATTAGAGTATGCACAAGTGATCAACCTCAGCGTCGACAGAGGAAGTTAAAGTGTCGTAGTATGCTTGCAATTACCATTTAGTGTCAGGAGTTTTTCAGAGTAGAAAGGCTTTGGCACGGTGTTGTAGTACACCAAGGTCAATTCACCACATTGGCAAAAGGAATGAGTCTTGTTTGCCTGAGTATAACATACAAAATTATGTGATGATAGAGTGTCGTGGCACACCAAGGTCAATTCACCACATTGGCGAAAGGAATGAGTCTTGTTTGCCTGAGTATAACATACAAAATTATGTGATGATAGAGTGTCGTAGCACACCAAGGTCAATTCACCACATTGGCGAAAGGAATGAGTCCTGTTTGTCTGAGTATCACATACGAAGTTATGTGATGATAGAGTGTTGTAGTACACTAGTAAGTACCATTTAGTGACAGGAGTTTTTCAGAGTAGAAAGGCTTTTGAGCGGTGTTGTAGTACACCAAGGTCAAATTAGCACATAGGCGAAGGGAGTGAGCCATGGTCACTTTAGCATCAAGCTTACGTGTTGGGGAGAGGCAAATCTCTCTCATATATGTTGTGTCGCACGAACAATAACATTGAAGGTCGGGAGTCTTTAGAATAGAAAGTCTCAAGCACGGTGTCCTAGCACACTGTTAGTTTACCAAGTTAGCGAAGGGACGTGAGCCCAAGTCGCTTAGTCATTGTCAAATATCATTGATGCAAGGGGAGAAAGTCCGCCTTGCTCAAACATTGTGCATAGCTGAGTGGTGCGAGGTAGTTGAGTTAGCAGAATATTGGAAGGAGTGACTGTGAATTCTGTATTGATTATAATAGTAATAAAATGAGGAATGGGTTTTATTCAAAGTGTTCCTTGATGTTCATATAAGCTCTACATGTAGTCGTCTGTTTCCTAGCGAAGTGAGCTTTGAGGGTTGTCGCACACGCTGAAGTATTCCACTATCACGATCCGGTTGGCCGATCATTAGCCAAAGCGATGCCATTGGTGGGCATTGCTATCATGAGCACAGGAGTGCTGTCATTTACATCTAGTCAGTGTAATAATCAACAAGGCGATGCCACTGGGGTGCTGTCCTGTACATCGAAGGGGCGTAATAATCAACAGGCAATGCCATCGTTGGGCATTGCTATTATTAACACAGGAGTGCTGTCATTAAATCCAGTCAGTGTGATAATCAACAAGGCGACACCACTAGGGTGCGTTGCTGTCATTAACAGGAGTGCTGTCATTAAATCCAGTCAGTGTGATAATCAATAAGGCGATGCCACTGGGGTGCGTTGCTGTCATTAACACAGGAGTGATGTCCTTACATCCAAGGGGCGTAATAATCAAAAAGGTGATGCCATGGATGGGCATTGCTGCAGTAAACCAGGAGGGTTACAAATAATATGTGAAGAATAATCAACACAGGACAACGAATCGAGAGAGTGTTGAGTACAGAATGTTCGTACAAGAGAGTTTCAGCATGAGAGTTTACCCCCTGGTATAGGGGGTAAAAATGACTAAGATAAAAGAGTAAAGTAACAGGGCAAAATCTGATTGGTTGAGGTAAGGAGTATTTAAACAGGCACACAGAGAAAGACAGACAAGATCACCAGTAGTTGAAGTGAGAAGGGCCTGGCCAATGCCAGTAGGGCATTAAGTTTGAGCCTGTATATGAGTGGAATGCTCAAGTACTCAATAATGTGTAGAGACTAAACCAACAGTGTTAGTTCATTCATATTAACACAAGATCAATCGTATTCTAAGGGAGAAAGCCTGGCCAATGCCAGAAGGGCATTTAGTTCGTGCCTGAACATGAGCAAAAAGCTCAATTACTCTAATAATGCGTAGAGACCCTGAGATAAAATCAACAGTGTAAAATCAGTATTTAGAATTAAGATGTGATCTATTCTGTGAATCAGGACATGATATAATTCTATGAAGTGTGTCATTAGAGAGCTTATGAATTAGGACATGATATATTATGCACATGATAACATGTTATGCTTCTAACCCAAGTAATATGAAGTATTCTTATGAAATTGGATGTTATATGCCGATGTTAATGGAGAGTTACATGTTACAAGAGATGTATAGTAGGAGGAGTGTTTCAGAACCTCGTTAGTACTACTTTGAGAAGTGGAGTGGTCATCTACGCCTCCCTGGCTTGAAGTGTTTGAGATTTGAATATATAGTGAAGTGTGTAAATAAAGCATGTTGAAGTTGTACAACTAAGGCTTGTTGTTTGTCTTAGCTCATCTGTAGATGTTAATATAAGGCTGGATACAAACGACCATCTAGCTTCAGTCATGGGTATTAAGAAACACAATGCAAAGTAACTATGAGATACGAACAACCAACAGAAATGAGGCTTCTACCCAACAACATCAAACAAGCCAGTGGATCACATCAATAAGGTGAAGGCTATTGAAAGCTATGGATGAATAAGTGTAACCTAATTCCTTTTATTCATTCATTTTTATGACATCTCATTCTATATGGCACCACTTTTTACAAAAGATCATTAAAATAAATATCAAATTAGGTTTGACTTTTACGACAGGAACAATATTACAATTTCTATTCAGTGGGAAGCATGTCAGGCAAGATATTTGAATGCAAAAAAAAAAAAATAAATAAAAATACAGTCACTAGCATTAACCACAAGAGATACATCTAGATGACATGGACATACGACTAATATGTAATCTATACTGGGTGAAAACAGCAATAATAAAATATAATAAAGAGAACTCTACACCCATTGATATAAAACGAGGAGTAAGACAGTGATCTCCCGCGTGTTACCGGGGCCTCATTTTGTGAGAAGTAAAGAATAGTGACACTGTGACCTTTCAGGCATGTCGTAAGAGGCGACTAAGGAGGTTGACCGATGGCTTGACAAGCTGTCATTGTAAAAAGCATTGTTATGGAAATAGAACCATAGATTTTAGAAGCAGTGATCTCTGCAATATGTGCCATTTTGGCACTCAAGGTTTCTGTTTTTGAGATTGTAATTCTGCCCTATGTGACGTCTTCGGCTCGAAAGGACAATAGATAGAAGACAGGGATGCATCCTATCACCAAGCTTGTTCAATCTATACACTGAGCAAATCTTTAAAAACAATATAGAGATGCCAGGCCTACAAATTAATGGAAAGATAATCAATAACCTAAGATATGCTGACGATACTGTACTACTAGCAGAAAATCCTAAAGATCTACAACATTTACTTAATGAAATAAACATGACAAGCAAAAAATATGGACTAGATATGAATATCAAAAAGACTAAAACTATGATCATAAACAAAAGAAAATATTCAAAACTCACAAGTGGATATCAAAATTGAAGGAATAGGCCTGGAGACAGTTCAGAACAACAACTACCTTGGACATAATATAACCAGTGATGGAAAATACACAACTGAAATAAACAAAAGAATAGGAATGGCAAAAAGTAATTTTAATGTCATGAAGAACATACTAACATCAAAACAAATAACACTAGGGCTAAAACTAAGAATAGCAAAATGTTACATCTTCTCAATATTTCTATATGGTGCAGAAATATGGACATTAGACAAGAAAACAGAACAGAGAATTGAAGCCTTTGAAATGTGGATATATAGAAGAATAGGTAGAATTGGATGGAAGGAAAAGAAAACAAATGATGAAGTCTTAAAACAACTAAAAATTAAAAGAGAACTACTAAACACAATTCAAACAAGACAAATGCGATTTTTGGGCCATGTTAAAAGACAAAACAGCCTACTAAAAGTAATGGGTACAAATAATAATACATAAATATTATTATATGGGGAACTTCCAAGGCGAATGTTCCCCATATAATAATATTTATGTATTATTATTTCTACCCAGTATATAACCACTGTAAACTACTATTCGCGCTGTTTCGTCCAATAAATGTTTGTCTACAACACAAGTATTCAGCCCTACTGGGAGATACTTGCATTAATAGGAAAGTACAAATATACAATTTATTTCCGGTCTGTGATCGTTACCCTATGCTATAGTCATTGAGGACGCCTTCGTGTAAGACACTGCTACAATAGCCAATTTTTTAATTGGCTGCGTGGCAGTGTGCCAAGAGTTCGGCTTCTCGTGGCAAGGCGTGGTGCCACTGAGTACGGGTTCGATCCCGCTTCGGACCAAATATTGTTCTTCGTTTTTTTCTTGTTGTTTGTCTGTCAATTTTTCCCGAGTGCTAACACATACTTCTTTTTTCTATTATTCCCTACTAAAAGTAATCCTGGAGGGAAAAATACAAGGTAAAAGAGGCAGAGGCAGACTAAGACTAACATGGATGAGTAACATCAAAAGATGGACAAATCAGCCTATGACAACCTGCACTATCAAAGCAAGAGACAGAGTAGAATGGCAATCCATGTTAGCCAAACTTCGTTGCGGAGACGGCACTCGATGATGATGACAGTCACTAACACAGCTGCAAAGATCTGAAACATTAAAGACTGACCAGATGTGAACAACATTCAAAGGGTAGAGAGAAATTTATATTAAATTCTAATGAATCAGAAAAGGTTTTTTGCAACATAAAGAGAGCGCTATGGAGAATAATAATGAGACTTTATGTGATTCCTAACAAAACAGTCACAATCATAAGAGAAATCTGCACACCAATCTCATAGTCAGCATTAACCACAGAAACTGATTGATCAAAAGTAACAATGGAAGTATTACAACGGTAGATATAATTTATTCTGTATTTGAATTCAAGAGAAGATAAACACAATGATAAAACTAAGTGATGGAGATAGATTTCATAAATTATAAGTTGATTTCTTGCATATGTGTCCTCTTGTGTTTCAATAGACTGTGATTCTGAGCAAAATTTGCACCACACACATCACATTTATAAGGCTTCTCTACTGTGTGTGTTTTCTTGTATTTTAAAAGAGTGTCATTCTCTGAAAAATCTGCACCACACATATCACATTTGTAAGGCTTCTCTCCTGTATGTGTTTGCTTATGACTTTTAAGATGTCCACTCCAAGAAAAACTAGCACCACACACATCACATTTGTAAGGCTTCTCTCATGTATGTATTCTCTTGTGCCTTTTAAGATGTCCATTCTGAGAAAAACTAGCACCACACATGTCACATTTGTAAGGCTTCTCTCCTGTATGTATTCTCTTGTGTTTTAATAGAGTGCCATTCTCTGCAAAATCTGCACCACAAACATCACATTTATAAGGCTTCTCTCCTGTATGTGTTCTCTTGTGAGTTTTAAGATGTCCACTATGAGAAAAACTAGCACCACACACATCACATTTGTAAGGCTTCTCTCCTGTATGTATTCTCTTGTGTTTTAATAGAGTGCCATTCTCTGCAAAATCTGCACCACAAACATCACATTTGTAAGGCTTCTCTCCTGTATGTATTCTCTTGTGTTTTAATAGAGTGCCATTCTCTGCAAAATTTGCACCACAAACATCACATTTGTAAGGCTTCTCTCCTGTATGTGTTTGCTTGTGCCTTTTAAGACTTCCACTCTGAGAAAAACTAGCACCACACACATCACATTTGTAAGGCTTCTCTCCTGTATGTGTTTGCTTGTGAGTTTGAAGATTTCCACTCCGAGAAAAACTAGCACCACACACATCACATTTGTAAGGTTTCTCTCCTGTATGTGTTCTCTTGTGAATTTTAAGATGTCCACTCATAGCAAAACATGCACCACATACATCACATTTGTAAGGCTTCTCTCCTGTATGTGTTCTCTTGTGAGTTTTAAGATGTCCACACTCATAGCAAAACATGCCCCACATACATCACATTTGTAAGGCTTCTCTCCTGTATGTGTTCTCTTGTGAGTTTTAAGATGTCCACTCATAGCAACAACACATGTTAGGCTTCTCTCCTATATGTATTCAATAGACACTCTGATCACACTCACATTTGTAAGGCTTCTCTCCTGTATGTATTCTCTTATGTATAATAAGATTTCCAACTTGAGTAAAACTTGCACCACAAGTATCACACTTATAGGGCTTCTCTTCTATGCATCTTCTGTTGTGTTTTATTGAACAACCATTGTTATCAAAATATGTATCACTAACATTACATTTGTGTAGCTTCTCTGCTGTATGTGTTCTATGATGTGCTATTTGAGTTACACTCAACACACTATTACTTAATGCCTCATTAACAGGTGATGGAAATACCATCTCCCTTTCTGGCATGTGTTTGGACTTGATGTCAGGGATCCAAACCTGAGGGCTAGATTCTTGACTGCAGCCCTCACTTTGACCTACCTGAGAGCAGAAAGAGATTATAATGTGAAGTAAAACAAGGCTGAATTACATGTAGAAGTGGGACATAATTCTTGATTTTCTATTTCCTGAGATTTTGTTTCTTCTTCTGCGATCATGGCTCATTCAGACTAGGATTCCGGACTCTCTTATGAAGGTAGCTGTCTGTTTAAGTGATTTGGTTGCCCCGTATAGTTTCTCTTCCAGGGAGGTGGGTGTAGACCACCTTGTCCTTCTCAGGTCTGTGTACTGGGGGCAACACTGTAGAACATGTTTTGTTGTCATGTTATCCAGTGTACAGTGGCATTGGCTGGTAGTTCCTATTTTGAGTTTGGTGAACATGTGGTTTCTCATTTTGTTGTGGCCATTCCGTAGGCTAAGTAAGATGACTTGAGCCAATCCTTGATAGTATCCATCCCTCTCGTTGTACTTTGGGTGTTCTTGTTTCAGTTTTTCATGATACTGACCTTTGATGATGGATTTGGATTCATTGTAGCTGATCACATGGTTCTCTTGTGGTAATCTCGTTCCCTCTTTAGCTAATTTGTCTGCATGTTCGTTCCCGTGTATATTACAGTGTGATGGTATCCACTGAATGACCACTCTCTGGAAGTTATTGTATAGTTGGTCTAGGGTTGTTCTCAACTCATCGAGCTCACTATTCCTGGGGGTTTTCAGTTTTTAGAGCTGCTAGGACTGACAGTGCATCAATCAGTATCACCAATTACTTGTGCATTATTGTTTGTGTTGGATAGCCAGTTTTGCAGAGTCTTTGAGGGCTTCAGTTTCTGCTTTTTAGTTGTTTGAGAATTTCCAGTAGCTATTGACTTGGTGATCTCTTCCTGGTTGTTCAGCCTCAAGAACACACATCCTCCTCCATTTCTGGTGGTATTTGTAGCAGAGACATCTGTGTATATGCGTGACCAGGAGTCCTGTGGGTAGTTGTCCTTTATGTGTTTTCTCTCTGTGTCTGTTTGGGTGCCTTCTTTCATGATTCCTATTATGTCTTCTTTAAGTTTTGGTATTTTGTGTTTCCCATGAGGAGTCCTCTATCAGATGGGCTTATGGGTTTTGGCACAGTTGTCTGGGACAGTACTGGGTCACTAGTTACCAGTTCTTTAAAGATTGCAGTGAAGTTGCTCCTCTTTAGTCTTCCTTTTCCAAAATCAGTTATTCTTTGGTGCATGGGGTGGCTAGGGAGCCTTTTATATTTCTCCGCTTCTTGCATTAGTTTAGTTTTCCATCTGTCATCTAAGGGTTGTAAACCTGTCACTGTTTCTAGAGTCTTGATAGGTGTAGATTTCATAGCACCAATGATGATATGGGCAGCTTAGTTCTGTGTTCTGGTAATTTTGCTAAACTGTGATTTGGAAGCTGTTGCCCAGGCTGTGGCTCCATATTTTAGGACTAGTCTTACTCTTCCTACGTATAGTAATTTCAAGATATTGCTGTCTGCTACCCAGTCCGATTCTGCCAATTTCTTCATAATATCTGTTCGTTTTCTGGCTCTTTTGTTTGCTTTGTCTATCTGAATTACCCATGTCAATTTGCGATCCATGGTGACGCCAAGATATGCCGGGTTTTGGTCAATAGAAAGTGTATGGTCTTTTATCTTCAAGTTTGCAGAGAGTATGTTTCTTGATAGACTGAAAATTGTGTATGTAGTTTTTATTTCATTAATTGGAAGTAACCAGGTGTTCGTCCATTTTTTAAGTTTTCCTAGGGCATCTTGCATCCTGGGTCCAGCCACCGACATACTTTCCTTGCGAGCCCATAACGCCAGATCATCTGCGTATATTGCTGAGTGTATTCTGGGTGGAATGTCCATTACGATGTCATTTATGAAAATTAAAAAGAGCGTTGGGGATAGGGCTCCACCTTGTGGGACAACTTGTTCTATTCTGGCTTTCTTACTTAGTTGTCCATGTACTTGTACTCTGGCCGTTCTGTCTTGTAGGTAGTGAGATATCCAATTTAATAAACTGCCTTGGATGCCAAGCCTGAGAAGCTTGTTCTTTAATCCTTCTCTCCATACCCTATCAAAAGCCTTCACCATGTCGACCCACATTGTCAGTGTGTGTTTCTTTTCTTGTAGAGCACCTTCTATTTCCTGTGTAATGTAGGTGATCAGGTCTTCAGTTGATCTGTGCTGACGGAAACCACTTTGTTGTGGTATGATTTATTGTTTTGTCTCCAAATGCCACATGAGTCTTCTGTTGACCAGCCTTTCCATGAGTTTGCTCAGGCAGCTCAGTAGGCTAATTGGTCTGTAGCTTGTTGGGTCCAGTGGATCTTTTCCATGTTTGAGGATGGGCACCATAATGGCTTCTTTCCAGGTTGACGGCATTTGACCTCTCTTTGAGCTAGCATTTATTATCCTTAGAAGCTGGCCCTTGGCTTTCTGTCCCAGTTTTATGAGCATTTCGTTGGTGATTCCATCTTTTCCAGGGAAACTCTTGAGCTTCAATCCTTTGAGGGTGACATCTAGCTAAGTTGGTGTAAGGATGGTCATCTGGTGTTAAAGGCATGTGTTTTGCATTTCGGTTTTCCTTTTTTGCAGCTTTCTGTTGGTCTTTTGAAATGTTTATTCTACTTATGTTTTTGTAAATTTCTTTCAGTATGTTTGCTGCCCTTTTGCCTGTGTGGATGTTCTGATTGTGCGCTAATGTTATTGAAGGTCAGCAGTTGTTTTCATCGCTCGGAGCTTTCGCAAGATTCCAGAGTTTGTGTCTATTTTTGTCTAGATTGAGGCTCTCTGTTTTGTCTTTCCAGCTCTGTCTTGCTGATATCTTGACCTCTCTTCTGTATTTGGCAGAGGCTGCTTTATAGCCTATGTTGCTCTCTGTGCCTTGTGATGTTTCAGCTAGTTTTCTGGCAGTGTTCAGTTCCACTTCTGGTCTTTGTATTTCCTTGCTCCAGTAAGGCTTGTAGTTTCTTCTTGCTCCTTTGGTAATGGATTCTTTAGCAGCTCTCAGGATTCCCTTTGTTAACTCCTCTATCATATTATTGACTTTCTTTTCATGGGTGTTGATAGGCACAGTGTAGGCATCTGTGAGCTTGGCAAACTTTTCCCAGTCTGCTCTCTTGTAGTTCCAACGGGTAAGTGGTATTTATAACTCCTGTTTGTGAGCAAGATCCACTGAAAGTTTGAATGGTCTGTGGTCACTGTTGCCAAGTAGGTTCAGTACTATTCTTGCTATTTTGTTGGATTTGTCCCCTGTTGCGAGTGCTAGGTCGGGAGTTGATGTTTTCCATCTTCTTGAGTAGAAGGTTGGGGGTTCCTCTCTAGAGTTTATGAGGAATAGCTTGTTGTCTAGTTCCCATTCTTCCACTTCTTCACCTCGAACATTGGATTCCTTATATTCCCATTTTTCAGAGTGGCTGTTAAAGTCCCCTATTACCAGACACCTTGTAGGTGTTATTTCCATTGACTCCAGCTTCATCAATTTGTCATTAGGACAGTATATGTTAAATATCCTTGTGCTAGTGGAGTTGATGTATAGGTCTGTGCCAATGATCTCTGCCTCTCCGTTTGTGACTACTTCTATCTGTTTTGCTGGGATGGTATTTTTAATAAGTATAAGGATTTCACCCTTTATGGCTTTCCTTGTCCTGTCTAAATGTTTGGTAGCCCCTAATCATAAATCTATGCTGAGGATTAAGGTGAGTTTCTTTGATGCGGGCAACATCTATCTCCTCCTCTGCTAGTCTGACTGCTAGGGCTTGTTTTCTTTTGTGGTATATACCCTCTACGTTCCAGTGTATTATTTTCAGGTGTTTCTTGAAGCTTTTCCAACCAGTAGTAGTTTCCCTCTGGTCCCATTTCCTGGTTCCCCAAAATGGGTAAGAGTGACCTGACCACCATTAGCTCATGGACCCCTCAAGGCATGGGGCCGGCACTCCATCTGCCTGGGGGGACTCCACAGACAAAGCACCATAATTAAAGTCCATTAGATCCACTCTGACTGAGTATAGAGGGGAAAGGAGTGGAAAAGTCGGTGAGTAAACAAAGAAATGATAGGGCAAGGTCATGAGGAAAAAAGACAATGAGACAGGGAGACGAAATCACGAGGATATGAAGTTCATGTGGGAGGCGTGAAGGTTACGATCAGAAAAAGAGTGGGCAGTTGAAGAAGATTGGCTAGGACGGAGAGGAAGTAATTATGATTGGACGAACAAGTCCAGATTTAAGGAGAAAACACAAAGGATTGGGAGCTGGATTTGAGATTCATTGGGAAGATAAGCACTTGAGAGAAATTAGACCGGCAGAAAGTCACGCTTAGTTAGCGACGCAGAGACTAATATAGGGCGGTAATGTAAGGAACAGTTTATATGGACAGGATAGAGAGAAAACTGGAACTAAGACAGTTCGTAACAGTAGTAAAGCGACAGAGTAGGATCGATATGATAGAAGGTTCAAGTCTCGTACTTTACCTTTACCTTTAATTCCCAAAGTCCAGGAGTTCCTTTATATTTATTCCATGAATAATAGGATCATCATTATCAAATTTTACTTCTTTATTTCCAACATAATATTTACCTTCTTCTGTTCTAATTCCATACATACGATCACCTAATTTTTCATCGTTTATGTATGTCGATACATATTCATGTGCAATAAGTCCAACAGATATATATCAAATATTTGTTTAGATATTTCTATTGCTAATTGTTGTTGTGGTCTAGTTTCTATTGCTAATTGTGTTGGTATTTTTGATATTGCTTTTTGTGTTTCAGCAAAACCTTTCTTAGTTGTTTCTACTACTTTTTGTTGGCTTTCAATTATTGGAGAAAATACTTTTGAAAATTCTCTTTTCATTTCAATATCACCAAGTCTATTCACTAAGACTATTTAATTGGATATTTTTTTTAGATTTTAGAAATTCATTAATGAATTCACTTCTTTTTTTTGGATCTGTTATTTGCAAGAAAGACATTTTTAATAATTAAATTTTATAATTAATTTTGTTTCTATTCTTTGGATTCGTCTAAAAATTTTTTAACTTTTTTAAGAATTTCTTCTTTTTCATGTTTTAATAAATTTTCATATTCATTAGGTTGATGAATTTTTGTGTGTTTTCTAATTTCCTCTTTCATTTCTCTAAATTTACTTTCTTCTTCTAGAATAAGTTTAAATTCTTCTTCTGAAATTCTACCATCTACAAGTGCTTTGGAAATATGATTGTGTATAGTTTTTAATTTTGCTTCTGACAAAATAAAATTTTTTTTTATGTTTATGTGCTCTATGTTGTAATTTTTTATTGATAAATTTTGCTATAATACTTAACAATCCAGTTCCAATTGAAACTCCTTCCATCACTATAACAATTGGTGCAGCAACAACTGTTGATAAACGAACTAATCCTGATGCTCCAACAGCAATTGATGTTGTTAAAACACCATCGGTTCCATTAATTATGTTTAATATTCTTGAATATTTTTTCAATGTCTTTCTTCTATCATCTTTACTTTTTTTCAAAACTATTTTGAATATCGAGAATCTTCAGAATTCTATAATTATTAGCATCTATTTTATCAGGTGCTGGTGCTGTTGGTAATTGTGGGTATAAATTTTTTTTCCATTCTTATAGGATTAAATTAAGAAGTGGAATATTTTTAACTGTCACTTAGAATTCCACTACCCATATATATTATCTTCCCTTGTTACATATAATCCATTTCCATAAGATTCTAATCCACCACCATTTATTTGTCCTAAATATAATCCATTTCCATAAGATTCTAATCCACCACCATTTATTTGTCCTAAATATAATCCATTTCCATAAGATTCTAATCCACCACCATTTATTTGTCCTAAATATAATCCATTTCCATAAGATTCTAATCCATCACCATTTATTTGTCCTAAATATAATCCACCTCCAAAAGATTCTAATCCACCACCATTTATTTGTCCTAAATATAATCCATTTCCATAAGATTCTAATCCACCACCATTTATTTGTCCTAAATATAATCCATTTCCATAAGATTCTAATCCACCACCATTTATTTGTCCTAAATATAATCCACCTTCAAAAGATTCTAATCCACTGCCATTTATTTGTCCTAAATATAATCCATTTCAATAAGATTCTAATCCACCACTATTTATTTGTCCTGAATATAATCCATCTCCATAAGATTCTAATCCACCACCATTTATTTGTCCTAAATATAATCCATTTCCATAAGATTCTAATCCACCACCATTTATTTGTCCTAAATAAAGTCCTTTACCATCAGATTCAATTTGACCAACATATCCTCCTATTTTTAAATATAATCCACTACCAATAAGTTTTTGAACACCACTAGAAGCTAAACCTGTTAATGCACCAATTCCTAGAGATTTAGCAATTGTAGGAACAGCTGTTTTTAATAATGGTAATGCCATACTTACTCATCATGTGCCTTACCGGTTGACGTAGGTGATCATGTCCCTCCACAATCTTCTATCCACAGTGCATCGTATCAGTTCTGTTGTTGACTGTTTTCCATGCCATGACACCAAGCTATCCAGTATTTTCTCTTTGTCGTCCGCGATCTCTTTTTCCTTTAATTTTGCCAGTTGTAACCAAGTATTCCAACTTTCCTCTTCTCTCACTTACTAGAGCAGGTAAAAAAACCTCCTTTATTTTGCTGAAAAGCTTTATCTAATTTATTTATTTGTCTTTTTGTTAATGCTAAAATGTCATCACCAATTTCTGTAATTCTTATAGTAGCAGGTATTTAATTTTTTTATAGCATGTTGCATTTTTTCTTGTTGTTTCTTACCTGTTGTTTCCCATATGAGGACTTGCTTTGCTATTCGGTTATTATCTCTTCTCATCACATGTCCAACATATGACCATCATCTTTTCTTTATTATTGAAGATATTAGTGGTTGATTGGCGATTTCTCTAATTTCCTCATTTGTTTTGAATTCATTCCACGCTATACCAAGTATTTTCCTTAGACATTTATTTTCGAATGCATTCAACTTTGTTTATATATCTCTTGTTGTTTTCCAGCTTTCACACACATACGTAAGGGTTGATAGTACATTTGATTTGAATAGTCTAAGTTTCGTGTTTGTGCTGATGAGTTTTGATTTCCACAACTTTTCAAGGCTTCTGAAAGACATTGCTGCTTTAGCTATTCTGATTCTAATTTCTTTGCTCGTATCCCCTTCTCGATCAATGTGATTTCCAAGATAGATAAAGTGATCGATCTCTTCTACTGGTTTGTTTTCCATGTATATTTTGTCATCTGTTGGAATTAAACTTTTCATGACTTTACTCTTTTCATGATTGATCTCAAGCCCAATTTTGCTGGCTATTGATGATAGTTCATTTGTGTTTTCCTGCATTGTTTTTATCTCGCTGCTGATGAGAACTATGTCATCAGCAAAGTCGAGGTCCTCCAAATGGTCTCCTTGTATCCATTCGATGCCTTTATTACCAGTGCAGCATTTCTTCATTATGAATTCCATACTAATTCCAAATAACAAGGGCGATAAAATACATCCTTGTTTAACCCCAGTTTCTATTGGGAAACATTCGCTCAGTCCTTCCTCTGTTCGAACTGCACACGTGTAATCATCATACATGTCTTTGATAATATTTATGATTTTTTATGGTAAGCCAAATTGCTTCAAAATTTTCCACAAAGAATCTCTATGAATGCTATCAAATGCTTTTTTGAAGTCAATGCTTTTCAATGTGTTCCTCCAACATAAGTCATAGAGTAAAAATGTGGTCATGGCAGCTTCTCCCTTTTCTAAACCCAGCCTGTTCTTCACGCATTACTGTATCAATTGAATCCTTTATTCTATTTAGGATGATTTTGCAGAATAACTTTGAGGCAACTGACAAAAGTGTCATACCTCTCCAGTTGTTACAATCTCTAAGATTTGCCTTTTTTTAAAATCTTAACAATGATTCCTTTTTTCCATTTATGAGGCGTCTTCTCTGCTTTCCAAATGTTGTTGATCATTTTCTAGAGATGTATTAGATTATGGCTATCAATTGCCATGCATGTTTCGTCGGCGCGGCCATTGTACATACATTCCAGAATCCTACTTTTGTTGTTTTAGGGCTGAAAAAACTATCACTACTATCTACTGCTAATTTACACATTCTGTATCAGGTCTATGTTTCATTAACAACATCGTTTTTATGATAGCGGCTTGTTAAACCTCTGATCAACGGTTCTATACCAAGCCGGAGAAAAATAATTCCTCCATTTTGGAAACAACCGGAAACAATAATATATATAATATTTATATTTAATTATAATTATAATATTTAGATGAATTAAAATGCTATTAACTTCAAGAATTTTAACAACGCTTTCTGATCCGTGAGTACCAGCTGTATATTCTTTAGCTTCAAACCCTAATAATTTAGCAAATGTGTTTGTTTCTTTAAAACTAACTTTATAATTTTGTTTAATATACATGCTAGATTTCAAAGTATTTTTGTTTGGTTCAATTTGTATTGGGTTGCCAATCGTTTTATTTCATATGTGCCTTCTGGTATAAATATTTGTTTCCCAATCTTTCCCATCATGATATTTAAACATATTATTTTCTTTACTAATATTAGGAAAGGAATAGTATGTTTCTAAATTAATTAATGCAATCTCATAGTGTTTATCTATATCTAATTCTAATGGAGGATTGAATGTAGTATTAAATCTTGTTTTATTTTCAGAAACAATAATTTGAGTTGACCATTTATGCCTGGTATTGTTTTTCTATTTGCTTAAGAAGTTCTTCCATTTTTAGGGTATTTTTTTTTATTTGTTTGAAAAGTTTTTCCATTTTTAGAGTATTTTTTTCTATTTGTTTTAAAAGTGTTTCCATTTTTAGGGTATTTTTTTCTATTTGTTTTAAAAGTTATTCCATTTTTAGGGTATATAAAATGTGTCTAATTTATATCTATAGTTACCGTTATATATAGGACTAGTTTTATCAATTACAAGAAAGCCATAAGGTTCGTTCCAGCATTTATAATTTAAGTCTTTGAATTCTTCTAAAGGCATATCTTTACTAGCATTGATCATTGTATGTATTTGTGAGATTTCTTCCATAACCTTGGTTGAAAATACTAATAAAATTAGCATTTTGTCTAATAGAATGATTAGCTACCTCGATATAGTTGTGAGATAAATAAAAACAATCTATATTATTATGTCTTCCATGGACATAGAAGTCTTCACACGTGTTTATTTTAGTTTTTTTGGATAACATTAAGTCATACAAAATTATGAGATTTTTATCCGTTGTTTTTAAATCTTTTGGGTCTGGAACATCTTTTGGGAATTCAAAATATTCAAATATTACTGGATTTGGACATTTAATTTTTTTATTACATTCTTCTATTAATGTTTGCGTAGTTATATTATGTTTTTTTTTTCATTCATTTGATTCATAATGTAAAATATAACTTCTTGAGGTAATTTTCCATCAAATCCCTGTTTCATAAGTTGATAAACAGGTTGGTGAAGAGCTTTACCAAAAACAAATAACGTATTATATATATCTAGCCAATCTTATAAAATCTTATTTAATAATAATCGGATTTTTCCACACCCTGCATCTCCAATTATTAATCCTCTAATATCATCTGGAAAAAAAAATGATTATTTCTTTTTATAGAATTATCAAATCCGTCAACATTATCTATGTTCATTTTATATAGCAAAATTTAGAAACCAAGAATTAATCCTCTTATACTTTTCGGTAGTAAAAAATTATTATTTCTATTTGTTCAGTTTTCATTCCATGAGTTATTAGTAATAGTTTGAGAACCGCTGAAAAATGTATTATTTTGAGACATTTTTTATATAAATGTTTTAGAACCGCTAATAAAACCTGATATTTACTAATGTTATTCATTATACGGGGGGGGGGGTCATACCCAATTTATTGATTTTTACTCTGTGTGCGCGTTGAAGCATAAAGCTAGACATGCGCAAAAACACCTTAGTTGCAGTAAACATCAACTTAGTTGCAGTAAGCATCAACTTAGTTGCAGTAAACATCAACTTAGTTACACATTCTCTCACCTTAGTTACACACTTTACTATGCAATATAACGGATATTCGTACAACTAGCGTTATCATTTAGGGAATTTCTGATTTTTCTAGTTATGTTTGGGAGAATAGCAAATTATTTTTTGGATATATTATATAGTATATTAGTAGATGATTATTGTTGTATTTCATTTTTCAATATTACGCAAAAATGTTTATTTTAATATTTTGAAAAAATTATTATTTCGATATGACACAAAAAGTAACTTTTTATTAAAAAAAAATTTTTTTTTAAATATTATTTCAATATTACGCAAAAAGTGTATATTTCTTTTTCCCTTTTTTTATTTTCTAAAAAAAAATTTTTAATCGCTAAGGTGGGTACCCTCTTTTGAAAAATAAAAAAATCGAAAAAAAATGTGTGGGGGTTATAAGGGGTACCCTATGTGTCACCCAGACAGAAGTACTACGGCCACCAGTCAGGTCAAGGTTGAAACAAGCTTCCAGTTAGCCTGGAGAAAGAGACAGCATGGGGAAGTTAAGTGAGCAGCGCAATAACAGCTGAGGACAATCTTATAGAGAACTGACAGGTGTACACTCGCTGGTGGGTTCTGCGTCTTCACTTAAAGGGTTCCATCTACTCCTGGCTCCTTTGTCTGACCCCACAACAAGGACCTGTCCATCTTGGGTGACTCTGCCAGAACTAAGCTACAGCTGACATAGCTCCTTGGATCCCGGAGGCGCACAAGCCCTCTAATCACAAGGTGAGCCTACTGTAGAGGGAGATTTCATTTGATTCTACTTATTTCTTTCTGTCTTGTGTTCACCCAATTGCTAAATTAATTGATATTCCACTTCATCATCTGCCCTTAAAAAGATGTTAAATCTATGTAGATGTATTGTGTTTTGTTTTAGTTGCACCTTTTGGCCCAACACATCAGTCTTCAGCATGGGCATTTACTAGTACTGGGTAGCTTAAAATTCTTGAATCCCCTATTTGCTTGGTTAGACTGGACTAGTGTGTCTATTTCTAGAGGCACCATGAAAAGGTGGACAGTTCTGCTTCACTGACCCTGGTAAAAGCCATCAACTATGAGCTGTAGGCAGCATCCATCTCTGTTGTAGTCAGATGCCTTGAACCTTAGTCACCAAATATTTAGCTTCCCACCAAAAGTGGAAAAACAAAGAACATTTTCAAAATCTAAAGTCCAGTAATTTTTAATTTAAGAAACAACACACAAACATGCTGTATTCTATATGTTCAATGTTCACTTTAGAAAATGCACAAAGTTTGTTGTAAACAAATAAATAAAAACACTCACATCATTATCCAGTTCCTGTTTCAATAAATCTTGAAGAAATGGAATTTGTCTTTCTTTTTTGGCTGCAGTCTGAGAAGATAAAATGTCAATATTTACATTATGGGGGATACTTAACATTTTCTTTATATACTGAAGTGTCTGATATTTAGGAGATAAAATATTATTTTCTACATGTTCTGAAGTTTCCTTTCAGCAAATTGTAGTACTTTTTAGCCTCTGTAAGATAAATTGTAAAACTTGTAATATTGGTACATAATAAATTGCTTTAATCAATAAAATGTATGTCAGGCTATAAAATATTAAAATCTGAAGTAGAAAAAACTATACAAACAATGAAAAAAGGAAAAGCAGCAGGACCTGACAGCATACAAATAGAGATGATACAGGCACTAGATGTTTTTGGCACTGTGGTGATTACAGACATATGCAAGGACATATACCATACACGATAGATACCAAATGAACTAAAAACATCAACTTCCATTTGATTGTCTAAAAGGAATGGTGTAGTTGAATGCAGTGACTCTAGAACAATAAGCATAATGAGCCATGTTACAAAAATATAGCTAAAAGTTATACAAAGAAGGATTCAGAATAAAATCAGGATTGAATTAGAGTAGTGATTTGGATTTTGAAAAAAACAGTGGAACAATAAACACCATATTCTGCATGAGCACATTAATCAAAAAGTACACAGAGGTAAACAAACCAATATAAGCCTGCTTCATAGACTACACCAAAGCTCCTTATAGAATACAGCATAAACAACTTATAGAATTCCTAAAAGATATACATCAAGATGACACAGACATAAATTAATATGTAATTTATACTTAGAGCAAACAGCAATAATAAAATATAAGAACTCTACACCCACTGATATAAAATGAGGAGTAAGACAGGGATTTAAAAATAGTTACTCAATGATAAGGAGGTCATCTTTATGTTTATTAACCTTATTATAGATCTACTATTTGAAAACACATCTGCTATTTCTAGAACCAGAGCTAGTATGAGGCAATGGCCACTTATCTCCCATGTCCACGTGCTGATAACAAAAATTAAATTCACTCAACATGACTTAAAAAATAATGGATTAGAATAAATACCAAGGAATTTTATTTCAACTCCAAAGTTAGAAACTTGAGAGTAAAATCCTAATAATCAATGAGTCAAATTTGTGGAAACGATATCCACTTCTAAAATGTGGTTTGCAGAAAAATATTGCTAAAATGCCTTAAAATGACCGTAGTTTTTCCACCCAGTCACTACTGTTTTGCCACAGTTATTGTTCCTGAAAAATACTTCTTTCACTAAATCTTTCATATTTTCACTATAAAAAGTCATAGACATATAAATTAGGCATCAAATTGAAGGGCAAAGGACACAGATTCATAATTAGAAACAATATTTTGGAGAAAAAAATTGAAGGATAAGAATTTAAGCAATTAATAATTAAAATTTGTTGAAAAAATGTTTTTTAAATATAAAAATTGGTACTCACCTACCCAAAATGGGTGGAAATTTTAATCCAACAGTGCTGGAAATGTGTTTCCAAGTAAATATATCCACTTCTGAACAAATTAGGAAAGTTTCACTATCCTATGGAAACTAGTATGCACTATACACACAATTCTTCATGGTTTGTCATTTTTATGTGAAATTTTGTTTGTACTTAAGAAGGGAGGTGTGGCAGTCAACTAAATATATTACACGGGTAAATAGATTAAATTTAAAGTTTACGTACAATATATGCCGCAGCATTTTAATTAATTTATTGACAAGTCTGAATGTGGCCTTTGTGTGCCACAGTTTGAAACAGTGTTTTAGATGTAGATGCGGCCTATCATCACATCCTTCACACAAAAAATTAGTCTGTCTTGGGGCACTAGGTTTGCTACAAACCTTACATCTGTGTTCCTTGTCGCTGTATGAAATCATATATTTTGTCTTGGCTTTGTCGCATTGAACTGCTTGTACTTCCACTTTCCTTTGAATCGAATAATCATTTCATCGATGGAAATATTTTGAAAGGGAGTAAAAGCAGCTTTGAAATTGGCTGTGAGCAGATCAACAAAAGGCTCTATTTTGTTTTTTCCTTCAGATACAGGCCCACCAACATGCAGCATTGTTTGGAAAATGCTAAAAATTATCTCTCGTTTGAAATTTTTAAAATAAAAAGGAGTACTGAAACATTCAGTCTCCGCCGAGAAATAGTCGCGCAGAGAAGGCCTGACATCTAGTCTGATGGCAATGGTCGTTGCCATAAATTTAAAAATTCATACCATGAAAACTCAGAAAACTCCTTCCAATTATTGAAACAAGATCTCTGGTTATACTTATTTTATGTCCAGCATATTCATTTATAGAATTGACAATAAAATCTACAGTGAGTATTGTCAGTAAGCAATACCTTGTAACAGTCAAAGGGTGATGACTGTTTACTGAGGCCAGACTTTTCATTGACTCCAGGACTGCACCCTTCTTTAGGATGAAATATAAAATTGTTGACAGTAACAGTTTCATCATAATGATGATCATTGTTATTGTTGGTAGTGTTACTGTTTGGTACTAAATTCCACTCACAAGAGCTACCCCTAGTACCACTAGAAGACACTTTAGACAATATTTTTCTACGCTTGGCACTGGGTCCAGGTTTCTGTAGCTCCCCTTCAGAACTGCTGGAACTACTAAGCATATTTGCTTCTTCGACTTCATTCATAATAAATAAAATTAATATCATCGAGATCACTATCTATCACATTCAAAGTCCTCATAAAATAATTCTCTAGCTTTTTCTGCTGTTAATAATAATTTGCATTTAGGAGCAAACGATACGTCACTGCTGCTAGCCATTTATAAACACAAATCAGCTGATTGAATACTTTACAAAACAACTCAAATTTCGACCAAATTTGTAAACATATTAAACCCATGCGGCCACTAAAAAGATGGCCTAAAGACAGTAAATTATATTAGAGTGATTTCCCTTGCCGATCGAGTAGTTAAAAATGTTTAATTTTTACAATAACGAAATAAAATGAAAGAGTCTCTGTCAGCGTTCATTCGGATAATAGCTAAAAAAGTAAGCGTCTATGACAGAGTTCCCACGGACGTAAAGAGTTTAATACCAACCAAGGTACTCACTTTATAATCCATCTCCTGTTTTATATTCTCAACAGGTAGCAGGTTCTGGGTTTCCATATTTCTGACAATCTGAGAAAGGAAAAGTAAGGTCCCATTTTAACATGTTGAAATATTGGAATAACAAGACAAATGGAAGATACAATGAATAAGTTATATCTAATTTCTACATACCAACACATCTGAACTTTTAAATTATTTCTTATTATTGATTAAACAATTTTGTGTCTAGTCCATGAACTTGTATCTCCTCTTAATGTTTAGAAGAAATGTTAAATTTGTTAGTCTGTGGGAATAAAGCAAACCTGCCTAAAATGATATTTCATTTTAATGCAAGCCATGTCAGAAAAGAAACAAAATAATTTTCTATGTGTATGATGATTTAATTCTTAACATATGGATGTAAATCATGGACAATAGGACAACAGACAAGAAAATCACTGGAGTCTGTAGAAATGTGGTTTTATAGAAGAATGTTGAGAATCCCATGGACAGCTAAGAAGAGTAATGAAAATGTTCTGAAAGAGGCCAAAGCAAAAAGAGAGATAATTTCCAATATTAGGAAGAAACAATCATCATTTGGCCATGTAATGAGAAGGGAACAGCTGGTATATACTGTGACAACTGGGAAAATTGAGGGATGAAGAAATAGAGGGAAGGAAAGAGAAAAGATACCAGACAGCCTAAGAGAATGGCTTGGCAGAAGGTCAACAACAGAAATGATAAATAATTGTCATGATCAAAAGTTGTGGAAAGACATGATCACCTACATCAGCAGGCCCGGTACTTGATGATGATTTAATGTAACATGAATATTTCAATGGTAAAATAAATATTTTTTTTAGCAGCATACAACATAATAGGTGATATAGTCTGGAGGAATAAAGAAACAATCACAAGATCTGTCATTCTATGGAAGCCAAGATGAAAGCTCAAGAAAGAGACAGATAAAAGACAACCTGGTAGAGAATAGTGAAAGTAAGGATACATGACAATAGCTAAGCCTGGGTCTTATCTTGTCAAATATGGACATAGAGTGTTTATTGTTGCAGAGATTTTGTTGTGGACTTCTTTTTGTCACATAATGTATCAGCCAATAATTGATTTACTACAAGTCAAGTACTAGAAACAACATAATCTTTTTCTATATTATTCTGACAATTATTTTTGAGTTAATGAGAAAAATAAAAAATGTCACACAGAAAACAAGCACAATCAATTATAGAAAGTTAATACTGCCTGTCTTATGTCTGTTTAGTTAAGTACATTTGTTACTAAATTAGTACTTTTAAAACTAACCAATCTACTTACTTCATAATCTGGTTCCTGTTTTATATTCCAAATGGGGATAACATTCTTGGTTTCCATACTTGCGTCTGTCACAAATTAAGGAGGAATGTTCAATATTTAGTGAGAATTAGCAGGAGATGGTAATTTTACTGTAATATTTTTTGCCTTTCAATTAGTTATGAGTTACATATCACCAATGGTCATTGAAACTAACTTGTCTATTACTTTGTCAATACTTAATCAAGAAATGTATCACAGGACAAGTGTTTGCTTCCCGCTGGAAGCAGTGTGAATTGCACTCGTGGTTGGATATAACACCCCTCATGGTCAAACCAGCACCTGGCAGAAATGGGTACTAGTGTAGCACTCTGGGAAGGTGAGAAGTTATGGTGCTTGAGGGGACACTAGACAGGAGTCTCTGAACCACTTCTGGATAGGTTGCTGAACACCAATGGGTAAAACCTGCATGCTGAGACAGCAATACAAGTCTTGTACCTTTCCATTTTTTTACCAGCATTATGATATATTTACTTGCATGTCAATAATTTTACAAATTATCTCTCTCCCCAACTCTACATCATCATAGTCACAAATTTAAAGAAAAACAAAAAACCCTCAATAATTTTCTGTTTATACTTACACTCAGTTTTAGTTTAAGTTAGGCAAGTTTAATTCTAAAAGTCAAAAATGTGATGTGTGCCAGATTTTTTCTGTTTAGCAGGTTGGACTGATGTAATATTGACCACATTATCCAAGATAATCCTGGAAATATATAGTCATGCACCATGGCAAAACGGGAAGGCCATTATTTTACATGTGGCGTGGTAAAGTCTGAGAAAGATGTAGTGACTTATTTCATGTCATTGAGTGATAACTGGCCTGTAGATTCTATTACTTACACAGGAAAATCACAAGATGCTTTGGCAGCTAGCATTTATTTACTTAGATAATATTAGCACTCATTACTATCTATCTATCTATCTATTGACCTTTCGAGCCGTAACCGGCCCATAGGGCGTAGACCAAGATACACCTTCTCCTATATGAATTTTTGTTCTAGCAGTTTTCTTTTAAAGATATTTTATTAAATCTCGCCATCTGTCTCTGTTCTGTGCAAGCAGTTCTATCTCATTGAGGGAGCCGATTCCTGCTGCTCTTGCCTCTCTCATCAATGTTCTTCTCAGTGTCTCCCTGGGTCTTCCTCTTTTTCTTTTACCTGTTGTTTCCCATATGAGGGCTTGCTTTGCTATTCGATTATTATCTCTTCTCATCACATGTCCAACGTATGACCATCGTCTTTTCTTTATTACTGAAGATATTAGTGGTTGATTGGCGATTTCTCTAATTTCCTCGTTTGTTTTGAATTGGTTGTTTCCAAAATGGAGGAATTATTTTTCTCCGGCTTGGTATTGAACCGTTGATCAGAGGTTTAACAAGCCGCTATCGTAAAAACGATGTTGTTAATGAAACGTAGACCTGATACTCATTACTACTACCCACTTTTTGTAGTAGTAAGATGTCTTATATATTATAATATACATATAGTAGCCTCTGTCAGTCATGATTGACTATGGATTTTTTCAGCGCCTCTAGAAATGTTTTTTTCTTTTCTTTCGCCATGTATTCTTTCTCTATGAATCTGTCTGCTTCTTGTTTGAGGTAAAGCTTTAGAGTGTGTTTCCAGAGATTGCGGTCTGCAGCTTTGTCTTCCCATGCTGCAGGGTTTATGTTTAGAGTCTTCATGTCGCGTTTACACAC
The DNA here is from genome assembly GCA_032433765.1 of Megaustenia siamemsis. Classification (NCBI taxonomy): domain Eukaryota; kingdom Metazoa; phylum Mollusca; class Gastropoda; order Stylommatophora; family Ariophantidae; genus Megaustenia; species Megaustenia siamemsis. Next base: position 9,860,854 of record JAVIAB010000159.1, read on the forward strand.
ATCTACAAATTGAAATTTTGGGTGCCCCCTAGGTCTTTTACCATCTGCCAGTTGACCGTAGAGTATATCTTTCAGTGTGTGGCTATCTTTCATACCGTGTACATTGTCAAGCCAGTGTAACCTACATTGTTTGAGCAGCATGTAGATATTCGGGAGGCTTGTGCAAGTCATGACCTCCACGTTTGTCACTTTATTATACTTTATACTTCCAGGTTATTCAAATTTCTGTACATAAAAAGATAGCCTAAGTCTGTCGCTGATGATGGAACCCTGGTAGTTATACTGCCGTATCAAGTTTATAGTTATAATATATAGTACGCAGTATATTAATTGGCTTACCAATAAACTTAATAGTAGTTCTTAACAATCTATCATCCTTTAGCACCGAGGAGACAACCATAAGACAGAAATTAAAGACTGTACCTGACGATCAAGCATCAGATCTAGCACAGGATCCACATTGTATCTCACTATGACTATACAACGTCTTTTCCCTTAATTCTGCACTCGTCTTTCTTTCCAAGAGTAGTTTTCATAAAGTACAACTTAGTACTACTATTATTTTCCCAATTGTTTTAAAAAAGTCAGTTTATTTTCTATTTTATTTCTTTAGAGTAAACTTTTAACATTAGTTGAACCTACAATGGTCTTTTAGATAAGTCAAGATACAATTCTGAGTGAGATTCATATAAAAAGAAGATGGAAAATCAAACATGGAAAAGATTAACTCTTTCCGGACTATTATCCGACACCTCATTTCTATGAAATTGATCAGTTCTAACCACTCACCGACACGTCGGTTATTTCGGGTGTAGCTGAATATTTGATTTGTTTTTACTGATTTTCGTTTTTATTTCGACCAATACTTTATTTCCGAAAGTAGGAGAGTTCTCTCTCTTGATCTTTCTCTTTATACCGGCATAGTTGAAGTTTCAAACGTTGAAAAATTTGTAATTTATATTCATTGTTTATTTCTCAAATTTTTGTCACATAATGGCCACGCCCACTGTTGATACTTCTTGCAGTCGACCAAAACGATATAGTGCAGAACAAACTAGATCTATGTTAGGAACCTTGTTATTGAGTGATTCAAAAATAGAGTATTCATAGTATTTAGACTTGGACAATAATTTTGTTGTGATAATGGGTCAGAATATTGGTAAAAGTTATGATAAAAGGTAAGATGAACTGGCTTGGCTTATGTTTAGCTAGTGGATGCCTTATATTCCAGCACTATCAGTGTCTCAGAGGAATCAAGTGGTAGTTATTCTTATAACGAAACTCGTACTTTAGGGACATATCTGCATATCACACAAGTGACTAAATAAGTCCAGTTGTGTCAATAAAAATAATAAACTTGACTGGTAAATAATATTGTTCTGACGTCACGTAAATTTATAATATGTTTTATTCTCATCTGGGATCATTTACAAACATGTACTTAATTTCGTTATTTGTGAACATAACATAAATTAATAAAAAAAATAAACTGTATTTTGATGGAGGAATTTGGATTATGATGTTGTGTATGTTTCCAAACAAATGGATAGCGTAGCAACACAACACATATAATATAAACATGGAAAAGGGTAGTGAATTACAATATTTTAAATGAAAAATGATCTACCTTGAATATTTTATATTTATTAAAATATGTCATTCCTTTAAATAATCACATATCATAAATATATTTTATATATTGCTATTTTCATTTTCTGTTGTATCCATTTCCCTTTCCAGTCCAGTGATGTATAACACATAATTGTCACATATCTCATCTAAATAAGTAAATTATTGTGTGAAGCTGATAAATGACAAAGACGGACAGCCAATATCAAATAAACAATGTATGCAACAGAGATGGAAAGAATATTTTGAAGACTTGTTAAACATACCAACTACCAATAAGACAACAAAAACCACGCTAGAACTCACAAATACTGAACCCAACATCATGAAAGAGGAAATCGAAGAAGTAATCAAATATGCACCAAGAAACAAAGCACCAGGGATAGATAACATACCAATAGAAATAATAGCAGCAGCGGGAGAAACAGGAATGCAATGGCTGCACAGAATATTTAATGCAGCATGGCACCAACAACAAGTATCAACAATCATCATACCAATATGGAAAAAGAAAGGTAGCAAAAGAGACTGCAATCAATATAGAGGTATATCTCTTCTCAGCCATGTAGGAAAGCTATACGCCAAAATCTTGGAAAAAAGGCTGAGACCAATAATAGAACTACAGTTAAGCGATTCTCAAATGGGGTTCCGAAAAAACAGAGGATGTACCGATGCACTATTCACACTAAAACAGCTAGCAGAAAAAACGACAGAACACAATCAAAACTTATACATAACCTTCATTGACCAGGAAAAACAAAAAGCATTCGACAGAGTAAACAGAACAACTGTGGGAGATATTAACAGCATACGGAGTAAGCCAACATCTAATCAACCTTATTAAAAGTCTCTACGTCAACAACAGCTGCAGGATCAGGACAGCAGCAGGCTACACAGACCACTTCGAAGTTAGATCAGGTGTAAGACAGGGGTGCGTACCATCCCCTCTACTGTTTATTACATACATGGACCATATATGCAAGCTAACCAACCCATCAGAGACAGAGGAGATCAACGAGCTTCTGTTTGCAGACGATCAGGCACTAATAATATACTAATAAAGTCTAATGACAAACGATAATTTCCAAACAGCAGAGATAGAATCAAGATGCAACAAAGCTTGTCAAATCATCGGACAGTTATCACCACTATTGTCCAACAAGGAAATAACTCTGGAGGCAAAACGAGCACTATACAATACAATCTTCATCCCAACGTTGTGCTACCAATGCCAGACCTGGACCCTAGACTAGATGCAAGAACAATAAGAAAAATAACCTCTACAGAGATGAAATGTGTTAGACGAATGACAGGAAACAGTCTGAGAGATAAGATCAGGAATGAAGAACTGAGAAAAAAGCTAGGAATAGCCCCCGCCATAGAATATATAAGGAAACAACGGATAAAATGGTTTGGCCACGTGACAAGGCAGAAAGAACAAAACACAACTCCCGTACTCCGTTTTCAAACACAAACGTTGTGAGAACACCAGACCCAATGGTCGACCACGAAAAAGATGGGTCGATGGAATATTATATTAGAAGCACTAGGAAACATAACAGCAGCAGAAGCGAATAGAAGAGCTAAAGACCGCAAATTATATCTCCCCTCGACGCTGAAGTGAAAGTGCCGCAGATGAGGAAGGAAAGAAGAAGATTGTGTGAAGTAGTCAAATGAAAAAGTGTTTATAGTATATATGGTAAAAATTTCTGGAAACAGGAAAATTAACCTGGTCCAAATCTGAAAAAAATCCTGTTCTGATCCTGAAAGAGTTAAGCCTGTTTATTTAAACCTAGTGTAAACAACAATCACAGCAACACAAACTCGTTGCCAATCGGTAAAAGATAACAGTCTGTGCCTTCCGACTCCCGTTGCCCGTTGTAAACTGAAGCTGACCGGAAGTGACGTAAGAATTAATGGACAACAGTGGTTGCCATTTTGGCTTTCCTAAGGCAAAAATTTGCCTCTGAAATGTGGATTTATATAAGAATATGTAGAATTGGATGGAAAGAAATAAAAACAAACGATGAAGCTTTAAAACAGCTAAAAATGAAAATAAAACTACTAAACACAATTATATCTATCTATTGACCTTTCGAGCCGTAACCGGCCCATAGGGCGTAGACCAAGATACACCTTCTCCTATCTGAATTTGTTGTTCTAGCAGTTTTCTTTTAAAGATATTTAACCAAATCTCGCCATCTGTCTCTGTTCTGTGCAAGCAGCTCTATCTCATTGAGGGAGCCGATTCCTGCTGCTCTTGCTTCTCTCATCAATGTTCTTCTCAGTGTCTCCCTGGGTCTTCCTCTTTTTCTCTTACCTGTTGTTTCCCATATGAGGGCTTGCTTTGCTATTCGGTTATCGGTTATTAACTCTTCTCATCACATGTCCAACATATGACCATCGTCTTTTCTTTATTACTGAAGATATTAGTGGTTGATTGACGATTTCTCTAATTTCCTCGTTTGTTTTGAATTCGTTCCACGCTATAACAAGTATTTTCCTTAGACATTTATTTTCGAATGCATTCAACTTTGTTTCTATATCTCTTGTTGTTTTCCAGCTTTCACACGCATACGTAAGGGTTGATAGTACATTTGATTTGAATAGCCTAAGTTTTGTGTTTGTGCTGATGAGTTTTGATTTCCACAACTTTTCAAGGCTTCTGAAAGACATTGCTGCTTTAGCTATTCTGATTCTAATTTCTTTGCTTTTATCCCCTTCTCGATCAATGTGACTTCAAAGATAGATAAAGTGATCGATCTCTTCTACTGGTTTGTTTTCCATGTATATTTTGTCACCTGTTGGAATTAAACTTTTTATGACTTTAGTCTTTTCATGATTAATCTCAAGCCCAATTTTGCTGGCTATTAATGATAGTTCATTTGTGTTTTCATACATCGTTTTTATCTGACTGCTGATGAGAACTATGTCATCAGCAAAGTCGAGGTCCTCCAAATGGTCTCCTTGTATCCATTCGATGCTTTTATTACCAGTACAGCATTTCTTCATTATGAAGTCCATAACAATTCCAATAACAAGGGCGATAAAATACATCCTTGTTTAACCCCAGTTTCCATTGCTTTCCATTCACCAGACCTGGATTGGAATATCACACGAATTGTTGGGAAACAACTAGGAGGCAGCGACCACCGACCAGTCTTTTTAGTGGTGCAAAATGAGGCCATCAGGGAGAGCAGCACTCTCTCCAGATGGAATTACAAAAAGGCAGACTGGAAAATGTATCAACACTACACCAGTGTACTGACTAAAGATATAAATACAGATAGAGACATCAACAAAATAGTTGATGAATTCAGTAGACTAATAATACAAGCTGCCAGTGAAACAATACCTAGAGGGGCACGGAAACACTACAAACCATACTGGAGTAGTGAACTAGAGCAACTGCACAATGACATGGAAACATCTCGAAAGCAAGCAGAAAATAACCCTTGCCAAGAACACCACAACAACTACCAGCATGCTAAAGCCAAATTTCAACGGGCTAAACTACAAGCCAGACGGAGAAGCTGGAAAGAGAAAACAGAGTCCTTGAATCTTGAACGAGACACAAGAAAAGTGTGGAAGCTTGTAAAACAGCTGAATGATGAGGGTACAGAAAGGAACACCAAAAATACACTGAAGAAGGATGGAAACATTCTAACAGGTAAACATGCAGCAAATTACTTTGCAGACTCCTTTGCAAATGACAATAATATTGAAATTAGCCTAGAAAAACGACAAGAGACCCGTTTAAAACAACAAAATGCAAGACAAGAAGAGACCACACATGAAGTCATGGAAACACCATTACACAAAGAGAGCTAGAGCTGGCAATATCCAAATTAAAAATGAAAAGTCACCAGGCAATGATGTAGTGTCCAATGAAATGATTAAGAACTTGGGAACTGCAGCTAAAGCAAAACTACTGCAGATCTACATTTGCTGGATCACAGGTAGAGTGCCACAGGCATGGAGAGAAGCAATTATGATACCATTACTAAAGCCAGGAAAAGATGGTTCAATGACATCCAGCTATAGACCAATCAGCCTTACAAGCTGTTTGTGTAAAACAATGGAACGTATAATCAATCTCAGACTGCAGTGGTACCTGGAAAGTGAAAATCTCCTTGTCCCACAACAAGCAGGCTTTAGACAGTGTTACTCTACCGAAGATCAAGCAACCTATCTTTCCCAGGAAATTGAAGATGCGTTTCAAGAAAAGAAACTGGTACTAGCAGCATGGATAGACCTAAAGAAAGCATTTGATAAGGTATGGAAGGAAGGGCTTTTGAAGAAACTGAGAAATTATGGAGTAAATGGCAGGATGTACAAATGGGTCAAAGCATACCTGCATAACAGGAGAGCCAGAGTGCAACTGGATGGTCTTAAGAGTAAGAAGGTCTTATTGCGCCAGGGCGTTCCACAAGGAGGGTACTATCTCAAACACTTTTTCTGATCTACATCAATGACCTAGTTACTGAACTACCACATGGCATCAAAGTGGCAATGTATGCAGATGACTTGGTAATGTGGTGCACAGAGGAGTATGCAACAGTGGCCTCCAAATTGCTACAAAGAGCTATGAATGCACTGAATTCATGGACAAATAGATGGTGTATCAGCATCAATACAGACAAATGCAGTACTACACTTTTCACACTCTCCCCAAAACAAAAAGCAGGAGCCATCTACATAAACAATGAGCCTGTGAAAGAAGACATACAAGCTACATATCTCGGAGTTACATTTGATAAGAAACTATCTTGGAAACAGCAGATAAATAAGGCAACCCAAAAAGCAAGGAGAAAATTGGCTATTCTAAGAAAGTTGTGTGGAACCACATGGGGTGCGAGTAGGAAAATACTCAGTAAAGTTTACCAACAGAGTATACGCCCACATTTAGAATATGGATCATCCGCATGGTGCTCAGCATCAAACACCACATTGCAAGAACTGGATAAAGTACAAAACCAGGCACTTAGGGTCATCACAGAGCAATGAAATCAACACCAATATTGGAGATGGAGAAATTGTGGAGGATACCAGCACTGAGAGAACGGAGAGACACAAAGGTGCTGATACAGGCAGAAGAATTTGTATGCATGCCGAGACATCCAATGAAGGACAGATTCCAAAATCTTGCATTGGGACGACTTAAGAGAAGCAGCTTTATCCACCAAGCCAAGCGTATTAGTAGACAAACACCAGACATGCCAAGAGTTGTTAAACCCCTTCTGCCCATACCAGAACAGACTCCCTGGACAGATGAATCAGGATTATCAGTTCAAATACGGACAGAAGTGAAAGGAATAGTTGACAAAGAGGAACAAAATAGTCTACAGCGAAAAACAATAGCTCTCAGTTTCCTGGATGAAGAATACCCACAAGACCTATGGATCCGTGTGTACACAGATGGATCAGCACAGAATGCAGTAAAGAATGGGGGAGCAGGTGCATATATAGAGTACCCAAATAACACTAGGGATATGAATAAAATAGCAACAGGGAAATATTGTCACAATTATGATGCAGAAATACAAGCAATAAAGTTGGCAATAGAAAAACTGCTGAACAGTAATCTTAGCCCACAGCCTGTAGTGTTTTTGACAGATGCAAGATCAGTACTCCAGGCACTACAATCCAGAAAATTACCACATCTGCAGACCTTATTGACTGAACTCTGCAAGCACCACAGGGTTGCCCTGCAGTGGATCCCATCTCACTGTGGAATACCAGGAAATGAGAAAGCAGATCAGTTGGCAAAGGAAGGTTCAACAGGCACACAACTAGATACACCAGTTACATACCATCATAAGAAACAGATAATCAAATCAATCAGAGGACCACAAGCCCCAAATCAGGATGCCTTTCATAATATGAATAGATATGAACAAGTTATCATTATACGCCTAAGAACAGGACACAATCGACTCCATAGTCACATGTATACAAATTCAGATCGGCACATCAACTACTTGTACATGTGGACAGGCACCCCAGACTGCTGAACACATACTTCAAGACTGCACTGAATATAGTAGACTGAGGAAAATCCATTGGCCCATAGATACAACACTACAGACAAAACTATATGGGCCACTGCAAGAATTACAAAAGACAGTAAAATTTATACAGGAAACGACATTGCAGATATAGACAATACTTCAGGCGAACGAAAGATAGATAGATAGTACATTTGATTTGAATAGCCTAAGTTTTGTGTTTGTGCTGATGAGTTTTGATTTCCACAACTTTTCAAGGCTTCTGAAAGACATTGCTGCTTTAGCTATTCTGATTCTAATTTCTTTGCTTTTATCCCTTCTCGATCAATGTGACTTCAAAGATAGATAAAGTGATCGATCTCTTCTACTGGTTTGTTTTCCATGTATATTTTGTCACCTGTTGGAATTAAACTTTTTTATGACTTTAGTCTTTTCATGATTAATCTCAAGCCCAATTTTGCTGGCTATTAATGATAGTTCATTTGTGTTTTCATACATCGTTTTTATCTGACTGCTGATGAGAACTATGTCATCAGCAAAGTCGAGGTCCTCCAAATGGTCTCCTTGTATCCATTCGATGCCTTTATTACCAGTACAGCATTTCTTCATTATGAAGTCCATAACAATTCCAATAACAAGGGCGATAAAATACATCCTTGTTTTACCCCAGTTTCCATTGCTTTCCATTCACCAGACCTGGATTGGAATATCACACGAATTGTTGGGAAACAACTAGGAGGCAGCGACCACCGACCAGTCTTTTTAGTGGTGCAAAATGAGGCCATCAGGAGAGCAGCACTCTCTCCAGATGGAATTACAAAAAGGCAGACTGGAAAATGTATCAACACTACACCAGTGTACTGACTAAAGATATAAATACAGATAGAGACATCAACAAAATAGTTGATGAATTCAGTAGACTAATAATACAAGCTGCCAGTGAAACAATACCTAGAGGGGCACGGAAACACTACAAACCATACTGGAGTAGTGAACTAGAGCAACTGCACAATGACATGGAAACATCTCGAAAGCAAGCAGAAAATAACCCTTGCCAAGAACACCACAACAACTACCAGCATGCTAAAGCCAAATTTCAACGGGCTAAACTACAAGCCAGACGGAGAAGCTGGAAAGAGAAAACAGAGTCCTTGAATCTTGAACGAGACACAAGAAAAGTGTGGAAGCTTGTAAAACAGCTGAATGATGAGGGTACAGAAAGGAACACCAAAAATACACTGAAGAAGGATGGAAACATTCTAACAGGTAAACATGCAGCAAATTACTTTGCAGACTCCTTTGCAAATGACAATAATATTGAAATTAGCCTAGAAAAACGACAAGAGACCCGTTTAAAACAACAAATGCAAGACAAGAAGAGACCACACATGAAGTCATGGAAACACCATTACACAAAGAGAGCTAGAGCTGGCAATATCCAAATTAAAAATGAAAGTCACCAGGCAATGATGTAGTGTCCAATGAAATGATTAAGAACTTGGGAACTGCAGCTAAAGCAAAACTACTGCAGATCTACATTTGCTGGATCACAGGTAGAGTGCCACAGGCATGGAGAGAAGCAATTATGATACCATTACTAAAGCCAGGAAAAGATGGTTCAATGACATCCAGCTATAGACCAATCAGCCTTACAAGCTGTTTGTGTAAAACAATGGAACGTATAATCAATCTCAGACTGCAGTGGTACCTGGAAAGTGAAAATCTCCTTGTCCCACAACAAGCAGGCTTTAGACAGTGTTACTCTACCGAAGATCAAGCAACCTATCTTTCCCAGGAAATTGAAGATGCGTTTCAAGAAAGAAACTGGTACTAGCAGCATGGATAGACCTAAAGAAAGCATTTGATAAGGTATGGAAGGAAGGGCTTTTTGAAGAAACTGAGAAATTATGGAGTAATGGCAGGATGTACAAATGGGTCAAAGCATACCTGCATAACAGGAGAGCCAGAGTGCAACTGGATGGTCTTAAGAGTAAGAAGGTCTTATTGCGCCAGGGCGTTCCACAAGGAGGGTACTATCTCAAACACTTTTTCTGATCTACATCAATGACCTAGTTACTGAACTACCACATGGAATCAAAGTGGCAATGTATGCAGATGACTTGGTAATGTGGTGCACAGAGGAGTATGCAACAGTGGCCTCCAAATTGCTACAAAGAGCTATGAATGCACTGAATTCATGGACAAATAGATGGTGTATCAGCATCAATACAGACAAATGCAGTACTACACTTTTCACACTCTCCCCAAAACAAAAAGCAGGAGCCATCTACATAAACAATGAGCCTGTGAAAGAAGACATACAAGCTACATATCTCGGAGTTACATTTGATAAGAAACTATCTTGGAAACAGCAGATAAATAAGGCAACCCAAAAAGCAAGGAGAAAATTGGCTATTCTAAGAAAGTTGTGTGGAACCACATGGGGTGCGAGTAGGAAAATACTCAGTAAAGTTTACCACAGAGTATACGCCCACATTTAGAATATGGATCATCCGCATGGTGCTCAGCATCAACACCACATTGCAAGAACTGGATAAAGTACAAAACCAGGCACTTAGGGTCATCACAGGAGCAATGAATCAACACCAATATTGGAGATGGAGAAATTGTGGAGGATACCAGCACTGAGAGAACGGAGAGACACAAAGGTGCTGATACAGGCAGAAAAATGTGTATGCATGCCGAGACATCCAATGAAGGACAGATTCCAAAATCTTGCATTAGGACGACTTAAGAGAAGCAGCTTTATCCACCAAGCCAAGCGTATTAGTAGACAAACCCAGACATGCCAAGAGTTGTTAAACCCTTCTGCCCATACCAGAACAGACTCCCTGGACAGATGAATCAGGATTATCAGTTCAAATACGGACAGAAGTGAAAGGAATAGTTGACAAAGAGGAACAAAATAGTCTACAGCGAAAAACAATAGCTCTCAGTTTCCTGGATGAAGAATACCCACAAGACCTATGGATCCGTGTGTACACAGATGGATCAGCACAGAATGCAGTAAAGAATGGGGGAGCAGGTGCATATATAGAGTACCCAAATAACACTAGGGATATGAATAAAATAGCAACAGGGAAATATTGTCACAATTATGATGCAGAAATACAAGCAATAAAGTTGGCAATAGAAAAACTGCTGAACAGTAATCTTAGCCCACAGCCTGTAGTGTTTTTGACAGATGCAAGATCAGTACTCCAGGCACTACAATCCAGAAAATTACACATCTGCAGACCTTATTGACTGAACTCTGCAAGCACCACAGGGTTGCCTGCAGTGGATCCCATCTCACTGTGGAATACCAGGAAATGAGAAAGCAGATCAGTTGGCAAAGGAAGGTTCAACAGGCACACAACTAGATACACCAGTTACATACCATCATAAGAAACAGATAATCAAATCAATCAGAGGACCACAAGCCCCAAATCAGGATGCCTTTCATAATATGAATAGATATGAACAAGTTATCATTATACGCCTAAGAACAGACACAATCGACTCCATAGTCACATGTATACAAAATTCAAGATCGGCACATCAACTACTTGTACATGTGGACAGGCACCCAGACTGCTGAACACATACTTCAAGACTGCACTGAATATAGTAGACTGAGGAAAATCCATTGGCCCATAGATACAACACTACAGACAAAACTATATGGGCCACTGCAAGAATTACAAAAGACAGTAAAATTTATACAGGAAACGACATTGCAGATATAGACAATACTTCAGGCGAACGAAAGATAGATAGATAGTACATTTGATTTGAATAGCCTAAGTTTTGTGTTTGTGCTGATGAGTTTTGATTTCCACAACTTTTCAAGGCTTCTGAAAGACATTGCTGCTTTAGCTATTCTGATTCTAATTTCTTTGCTTTTATCCCCTTCTCGATCAATGTGACTTCAAAGATAGATAAAGTGATCGATCTCTTCTACTGGTTTGTTTTCCATGTATATTTTGTCACCTGTTGGAATTAAACTTTTTATGACTTTAGTCTTTTCATGATTAATCTCAAGCCCAATTTTGCTGGCTATTAATGATAGTTCATTTGTGTTTTCATACATCGTTTTTATCTGACTGCTGATGAGAACTATGTCATCAGCAAAGTCGAGGTCCTCCAAATGGTCTCCTTGTATCCATTCGATGCCTTTATTACCAGTACAGCATTTCTTCATTATGAAGTCCATAACAATTCCAATAACAAGGGCGATAAAATACATCCTTGTTTAACCCCAGTTTCCATTGCTTTCCATTCACCAGACCTGGATTGGAATATCACACGAATTGTTGGGAAACAACTAGGAGGCAGCGACCACCGACCAGTCTTTTTAGTGGTGCAAAATGAGGCCATCAGGGAGAGCAGCACTCTCTCCAGATGGAATTACAAAAAGGCAGACTGAAAATGTATCAACACTACACCAGTGTACTGACTAAAGATATAAATACAGATAGAGACATCAACAAATAGTTGATGAATTCAGTAGACTAATAATACAAGCTGCCAGTGAAACAATACCTAGAGGGGCACGGAAACACTACAAACCATACTGGAGTAGTGAACTAGAGCAACTGCACAATGACATGGAAACATCTCGAAAGCAAGCAGAAAATACCCTTGCCAAGAACACCACAACAACTACCAGCATGCTAAAGCCAAATTTCAACGGGCTAAACTACAAGCCAGACGGAGAAGCTGGAAAGAGAAAACAGAGTCCTTGAATCTTGAACGAGACACAAGAAAAGTGTGGAAGCTTGTAAAACAGCTGAATGATGAGGGTACAGAAAGGAACACCAAAAATACACTGAAGAAGGATGGAAACATTCTAACAGGTAAACATGCAGCAAATTACTTTGCAGACTCCTTTGCAAATGACAATAATATTGAAATTAGCTAGAAAAACGACAAGAGACCCGTTTAAAACAACAAAATGCAGACAAGAAGAGACCACACATGAAGTCATGGAAACACCATTACACAAAGAGAGCTAGAGCTGGCAATATCCAAATTAAAAATGAAAAGTCACCAGGCAATGATGTAGTGTCCAATGAAATGATTAAGAACTTGGGAACTGCAGCTAAAGCAAAACTACTGCAGATCTACATTTGCTGGATCACAGGTAGAGTGCCACAGGCATGGAGAGAAGCAATTATGATACCATTACTAAAGCCAGGAAAAGATGGTTCAATGACATCCAGCTATAGACCAATCAGCCTTACAAGCTGTTTGTGTAAAACAATGGAACGTATAATCAATCTCAGACTGCAGTGGTACCTGGAAAGTGAAAATCTCCTTGTCCACAACAAGCAGGCTTTAGACAGTGTTACTCTACCGAAGATCAAGCAACCTATCTTTCCCAGGAAATTGAAGATGCGTTTCAAGAAAGAACTGGTACTAGCAGCATGGATAGACCTAAAGAAAGCATTTGATAAGGTATGGAAGGAAGGGCTTTTGAAGAACTGAGAAATTATGGAGTAAATGGCAGGATGTACAAATGGGTCAAAGCATACCTGCATAACAGGAGAGCCAGAGTGCAACTGGATGGTCTTAAGAGTAAGAAGGTCTTATTGCGCCAGGGCGTTCCACAAGGAGGGGTACTATCTCAAACACTTTTTCTGATCTACATCAATGACCTAGTTACTGAACTACCACATGGCATCAAAGTGGCAATGTATGCAGATGACTTGGTAATGTGGTGCACAGAGGAGTATGCAACAGTGGCCTCCAAATTGCTACAAAGAGCTATGAATGCACTGAATTCATGGACAAATAGATGGTGTATCAGCATCAATACAGACAAATGCAGTACTACACTTTTCACACTCTCCCCAAAACAAAAAGCAGGAGCCATCTACATAAACAATGAGCTGTGAAAGAAGACATACAAGCTACATATCTCGGAGTTTACATTTGATAAGAAACTATCTTGGAAACAGCAGATAAATAAGCAACCCAAAAAGCAAGGAGAAAATTGGCTATTCTAAGAAAGTTGTGTGGAACCACATGGGGTGCGAGTAGGAAAATACTCAGTAAAGTTTACCAACAGAGTATACGCCCACATTTAGAATATGGATCATCCGCATGGTGCTCAGCATCAAACACCACATTGCAAGAACTGGATAAAGTACAAAACCAGGCACTTAGGGTCATCACAGGAGCAATGAAATCAACACCAATATTGGAGATGGAGAAATTGTGGAGGATACCAGCACTGAGAGAACGGAGAGACACAAAGGTGCTGATACAGGCAGAAAAATGTGTATGCATGCCGAGACATCCAATGAAGGACAGATTCCAAAATCTTGCATTAGGACGACTTAAGAGAAGCAGCTTTATCCACCAAGCCAAGCGTATTAGTAGACAACACCAGACATGCCAAGAGTTGTTAAACCCCTTCTGCCCATACCAGAACAGACTCCCTGGACAGATGAATCAGGATTATCAGTTCAAATACGGACAGAAGTGAAAGGAATAGTTGACAAAGAGGAACAAAATAGTCTACAGCGAAAAACAATAGCTCTCAGTTTCCTGGATGAAGAATACCCACAAGACCTATGGATTCGTGTGTACACAGATGGATCAGCACAGAATGCAGTAAAGAATGGGGAGCAGGTGCATATATAGAGTACCCAAATAACACTAGGGATATGAATAAAATAGCAACAGGGAAATATTGTCACAATTATGATGCAGAAATACAAGCAATAAAGTTGGCAATAGAAAAACTGCTGAACAGTAATCTTAGCCCACAGCCTGTAGTGTTTTTGACAGATGCAAGATCAGTACTCCAGGCACTACAATCCAGAAAATTACCACATCTGCAGACCTTATTGACTGAACTCTGCAAGCACCACAGGTTGCCCTGCAGTGGATCCCATCTCACTGTGGAATACCAGGAAATGAGAAAGCAGATCAGTTGGCAAAGGAAGGTTCAACAGGCACACAACTAGATACACCAGTTACATACCATCATAAGAACAGATAATCAAATCAATCAGAGGACCACAAGCCCCAAATCAGGATGCCTTTCATAATATGAATAGATATGAACAAGTTATCATTATACGCCTAAGAACAGGACACAATCGACTCCATAGTCACATGTATACAAAATTCAAGATCGGCACATCAACTACTTGTACATGTGGACAGGCACCCCAGACTGCTGAACACATACTTCAAGACTGCACTGAATATAGTAGACTGAGGAAATCCATTGGCCCATAGATACAACACTACAGACAAAACTATATGGGCCACTGCAAGAATTACAAAAGACAGTAAAATTTATACAGGAAACGACATTGCAGATATAGACAATACTTCAGGCGAACGAAAGATAGATAGATAGTACATTTGATTTGAATAGCCTAAGTTTTGTGTTTTGTGCTGATGAGTTTTGATTTCCACAACTTTTCAAGGCTTCTGAAAGACATTGCTGCTTTAGCTATTCTGATTCTAATTTTCTTTGCTTTTATCCCCTCTCGATCAATGTGACTTCAAAGATAGATAAAGTGATCGATCTCTTCTACTGGTTTGTTTTTCATGTATATTTTGTCACCTGTTGGAATTAAACTTTTTATGACTTTAGTCTTTTCATGATTAATCTCAAGCCCAATTTTGCTGGCTATTAATGATAGTTCATTTGTGTTTTCATACATCGTTTTTATCTGACTGCTGATGAGAACTATGTCATCAGCAAAGTCGAGGTCCTCCAATGGTCTCCTTGTATCCATTCGATGCCTTTATTACCAGTACAGCATTTCTTCATTATGAAGTCCATAACAATTCCAATAACAAGGGCGATAAAATACATCCTTGTTTAACCCCAGTTTCCATTGCTTTCCATTCACCAGACCTGGATTGGAATATCACACGATTGTTGGGAAACAACTAGGAGGCAGCGACCACCGACCAGTCTTTTTAGTGGTGCAAAATGAGGCCATCAGGGAGAGCAGCACTCTCTCCAGATGGAATTACAAAAAGGCAGACTGGAAAATGTATCAACACTACACCAGTGTACTGACTAAAGATATAAATACAGATAGAGACATCAACAAAATAGTTGATGAATTCAGTAGACAAATAATACAAGCTGCCAGTGAAACAATACCTAGAGGGCACGGAAACACCACAAACCATACTGGAGTAGTGAACTAGAGCAACTGCACAATGACATGGAAACATCTCGAAAGCAAGCAGAAAATAACCCTTGCCAAGAACACCACAACAACTACCAGCATGCTAAAGCCAAATTTCAACGGGCTAAACTACAAGCCAGACGGAGAAGCTGGAAAGAGAAAACAGAGTCCTTGAATCTTGAACGAGACACAAGAAAAGTGTGGAAGCTTGTAAAACAGCTGAATGATGAGAGTACAGAAAGGAACACCAAAATTACACTGAAGAAGGATGGAAACATTCTAACAGGTAAACATGCAGCAAATTACTTTGCAGACTCCTTTGCAAATGACAATAATATTGAAATTAGCCTAGAAAAACGACAAGAGACCCGTTTAAAACAACAAAATGCAAGACAAGAAGAGACCACACATGAAGTCATGGAAACACCCATTACACAAAGAGAGCTAGAGCTGGCAATATCCAAATTAAAATGAAAGTCACCAGGCAATGATGTAGTGTCCAATGAAATGATTAAGAACTTGGGAACTGCAGCTAAAGCAAAACTACTGCAGATCTACATTTGCTGGATCACAGGTAGAGTGCCACAGGCATGGAGAGAAGCAATTATGATACCATTACTAAAGCCAGGAAAAGATGTTCAATGACATCCAGCTATAGACCAATCAGCCTTACAAGCTGTTTGTGTAAAACAATGGAACGTATAATCAATCTCAGACTGCAGTGGTACCTGGAAAGTGAAAATCTCCTTGTCCCACAACAAGCAGGCTTTAGACAGTGTTACTCTACCGAAGATCAAGCAACCTATCTTTCCCAGGAAATTGAAGATGCGTTTCAAGAAAAGAAACTGGTACTAGCAGCATGGATAGACCTAAAGAAAGCATTTGATAAGGTATGGAAGGAAGGGCTTTTGAAGAAACTGAGAAATTATGGAGTAAATGGCAGGATGTACAAATGGGTCAAAGCATACCTGCATAACAGGAGAGCCAGAGTGCAACTGGATGGTCTTAAGAGTAAGAAGGTCTTATTGCGCCAGGGCGTTCCACAAGGAGGGGTACTATCTCAAACACTTTTTCTGATCTACATCAATGACCTAGTTACTGAACTACCACATGGCATCAAGTGGCAATGTATGCAGATGACTTGGTAATGTGGTGCACAGAGGAGTATGCAACAGTGGCCTCCAAATTGCTACAAAGAGCTATGAATGCACTGAATTCATGGACAAATAGATGGTGTATCAGCATCAATACAGACAAATGCAGTACTACACTTTTCACACTCTCCCCAAAACAAAAAGCAGGAGCCATCTACATAAACAATGAGCCTGTGAAAGAAGACATACAAGCTACATATCTCGGAGTTACATTTGATAGAAACTATCTTGGAAACAGCAGATAAATAAGGCAACCCAAAAAGCAAGGAGAAAATTGGCTATTCTAAGAAAGTTGTGTGGAACCACATGGGGTGCGAGTAGGAAAATACTCAGTAAAGTTTACCAACAGAGTATACGCCCACATTTAGAATATGGATCATCCGCATGGTGCTCAGCATCAAACACCACATTGCAAGAACTGGATAAAGTACAAACCAGGCACTTAGGGTCATCACAGGAGCAATGAAATCAACACCAATATTGGAGATGGAGAAATTGTGGAGGATACCAGCACTGAGAGAACGGAGAGACACAAGGTGCTGATACAGGCAGAAGAATTTGTATGCATGCCGAGACATCCAATGAAGGACAGATTCCAAAATCTTGCATTGGGACGACTTAAGAGAAGCAGCTTTATCCACCAAGCCAAGCGTATTAGTAGACAAACACCAGACATGCCAAGAGTTGTTAAACCCTTCTGCCCATACCAGAACAGACTCCCTGGACAGATGAATCAGGATTATCAGTTCAAATACGGACAGAAGTGAAAGGAATAGTTGACAAAGAGGAACAAAATAGTCTACAGCGAAAAACAATAGCTCTCAGTTTCCTGGATGAAGAATACCCACAAGACCTATGGATTCGTGTGTACACAGATGGATCAGCACAGAATGCAGTAAAGAATGGGGGAGCAGGTGCATATATAGAGTACCCAAATAACACTAGGGATATGAATAAAATAGCAACAGGGAAATATTGTCACAATTATGATGCAGAAATACAAGCAATAAAGTTGGCAATAGAAAAACTGCTGAACAGTAATCTTAGCCCACAGCCTGTAGTGTTTTTGACAGATGCAAGATCAGTACTCCAGGCACTACAATCCAGAAAATTACCACATCTGCAGACCTTATTGACTGAACTCTGCAAGCACCACAGGGTTGCCCTGCAGTGGATCCCATCTCACTGTGGAATACCAGGAAATGAGAAAGCAGATCAGTTGGCAAAGGAGGTTCAACAGGCACACAACTAGATACACCAGTTACATACCATCATAAGAAACAGATAATCAAATCAATCAGAGGACCACAAGCCCCAAATCAGGATGCCTTTCATAATATGATAGATATGAACAAGTTATCATTATACGCCTAAGAACAGGACACAATCGACTCCATAGTCACATGTATACAAAATTCAAGATCGGCACATCAACTACTTGTACATGTGGACAGGCACCCCAGACTGCTGAACACATACTTCAAGACTGCACTGAATATAGTAGACTGAGGAAAATCCATTGGCCCATAGATACAACACTACAGACAAAACTATATGGGCCACTGCAAGAATTACAAAAGACAGTAAAATTTATACAGGAAACGACATTGCAGATATAGACAATACTTCAGGCGAACGAAAGATAGATAGATAGTACATTTGATTTGAATAGCCTAAGTTTTGTGTTGTGCTGATGAGTTTTGATTTCCACAACTTTTCAAGGCTTCTGAAAGACATTGCTGCTTTAGCTATTCTGATTCTAATTTCTTTGCTTTTATCCCCTTCTCGATCAATGTGACTTCAAAGATAGATAAAGTGATCGATCTCTTCTACTGTTTGTTTTCCATGTATATTTTGTCACCTGTTGGAATTAAACTTTTTATGACTTTAGTCTTTTCATGATTAATCTCAAGCCCAATTTTGCTGGCTATTAATGATAGTTCATTTGTGTTTTCATACATCGTTTTTATCTGACTGCTGATGAGAACTATGTCATCAGCAAAGCCGAGGTCCTCCAAATGGTCTCCTTGTATCCATTCGATGCCTTTATTACCAGTACAGCATTTCTTCATTATGAATCCATAACATTCCAATAACAAGGGCGATAAAATACATCCTTGTTTAACCCCAGTTTCCATTGCTTTCCATTCACCAGACCTGGATTGGAATATCACACGAATTGTTGGGAAACAACTAGGAGGCAGCGACCACCGACCAGTCTTTTTAGTGGTGCAAAATGAGGCCATCAGGGAGAGCAGCACTCTCTCCAGATGGAATTACAAAAGGCAGACTGGAAAATGTATCAACACTACACCAGTGTACTGACTAAAGATATAAATACAGATAGAGACATCAACAAAATAGTTGATGAATTCAGTAGACTAATAATACAAGCTGCCAGTGAAACAATACCTAGAGGGGCACGGAAACACTACAAACCATACTGGAGTAGTGAACTAGAGCAACTGCACAATGACATGGAAACATCTCGAAAGCAAGCAGAAAATAACCCTTGCCAAGAACACCACAACAACTACCAGCATGCTAAAGCCAAATTTCAACGGGCTAAACTACAAGCCAGACGGAGAAGCTGAAAGAGAAAACAGAGTCCTTGAATCTTGAACGAGACACAAGAAAAGTGTGGAAGCTTGTAAAACAGCTGAATGATGAGGTACAGAAAGGAACACCAAAAATACACTGAAGAAGGATGGAAACATTCTAACAGTAAACATGCAGCAAATTACTTTGCAGACTCCTTTGCAAATGACAATAATATTGAAATTAGCCTAGAAAAACGACAAGAGACCCGTTTAAAACAACAAAATGCAAGACAAGAAGAGACCACACATGAAGTCATGGAAACACCATTACACAAAGAGAGCTAGAGCTGGCAATATCCAAATTAAAAATGAAAAGTCACCAGGCAATGATGTAGTGTCCAATGAAATGATTAAGAACTTGGAACTGCAGCTAAAGCAAAACTACTGCAGATCTACATTTGCTGGATCACAGGTAGAGTGCCACAGGCATGGAGAGAAGCAATTATGATACCATTACTAAAGCCAGGAAAAGATGGTTCAATGACATCCAGCTATAGACCAATCAGCCTTACAAGCTGTTTGTGTAAAACAATGGAACGTATAATCAATCTCAGACTGCAGTGGTACCTGGAAAGTGAAATCTCCTTGTCCCACAACAAGCAGGCTTTAGACAGTGTTACTCTACCGAAGATCAAGCAACCTATCTTTCCCAGGAAATTGAAGATGCGTTTTCAAGAAAGAACTGGTACTAGCAGCATGGATAGACCTAAAGAAAGCATTTGATAAGGTATGGAAGGAAGGGCTTTTGAAGAAACTGAGAAATTATGGAGTAAATGGCAGGATGTACAAATGGGTCAAAGCATACCTGCATAACAGGAGAGCCAGAGTGCAACTGGATGGTCTTAGAGTAAGAAGGTCTTATTGCGCCAGGGCGTTCCACAAGGAGGGGTACTATCTCAAACACTTTTCTGATCTACATCATGACCTAGTTACTGAACTACCACATGGCATCAAAGTGGCAATGTATGCAGATGACTTGGTAATGTGGTGCACAGAGGAGTATGCAACAGTGGCCTCCAAATTGCTACAAAGAGCTATGAATGCACTGAATTCATGGACAAATAGATGGTGTATCAGCATCATACAGACAAATGCAGTACTACACTTTCACACTCTCCCCAAAACAAAAGCAGGAGCCATCTACATAAACAATGAGCCTGTGAAAGAAGACATACAAGCTACATATCTCGGAGTTACATTTGATAAGAAACTATCTTGGAAACAGCAGATAAATAAGGCAACCCAAAAAGCAAGAGAAAATTGGCTATTCTAAGAAAGTTGTGTGAACCACATGGGGTGCGAGTAGGAAAATACTCAGTAAAGTTTACCAACAGAGTATACGCCCACATTTAGAATATGGATCATCCGCATGGTGCTCAGCATCAAACACCACATTGCAAGAACTGGATAAAGTACAAAACCAGGCACTTAGGGTCATCACAGGAGCAATGAAATCAACACCAATATTGGAGATGGAGAAATTGTGGAGGATACCAGCACTGAGAGAACGGAGAGACACAAAGGTGCTGATACAGGCAGAAGAATTTGTATGCATGCCGAGACATCCAATGAAGGACAGATTCCAAAATCTTGCATTGGGACGACTTAAGAGAAGCAGCTTTATCCACCAAGCCAAGCGTATTAGTGACAAACACCAGACATGCCAAGAGTTGTTAACCCCTTCTGCCCATACCAGAACAGACTCCCTGGACAGATGAATCAGGATTATCAGTTCAAATACGGACAGAAGTGAAAGGAATAGTTGACAAAGAGGAACAAAATAGTCTACAGCGAAAACAATAGCTCTCAGTTTCCTGGATGAAGAATACCCACAAGACCTATGGATTCGTGTGTACACAGATGGATCAGCACAGAATGCAGTAAAGAATGGGGGAGCAGGTGCATATATAGAGTACCCAAATAACACTAGGGATAGAATAAAATAGCAACAGGGAAATATTGTCCAATTATGATGCAGAAATACAAGCAATAAAGTTGGCAATAGAAAACTGCTGAACAGTAATCTTAGCCCACAGCCTGTAGTGTTTTTGACAGATGCAAGATCAGTACTCCAGGCACTACAATCCAGAAAATTACCACATCTGCAGACCTTATTGACTGAACTCTGCAAGCACCACAGGGTTGCCCTGCAGTGATCCATCTCACTGTGGAATACCAGGAAATGAGAAAGCAGATCAGTTGGCAAAGGAAGGTTCAACAGGCACACAACTAGATACACCAGTTACATACCATCATAAGAAACAGATAATCAAATCAATCAGAGGACCACAAGCCCCAAATCAGGATGCCTTTCATAATATGAATAGATATGAACAAGTTATCATTATACGCCTAAGAACAGGACACAATCGACTCCATAGTCACATGTATACAAAATTCAAGATCGGCACATCAACTACTTGTACATGTGGACAGGCACCCCAGACTGCTGAACACATACTTCAAGACTGCACTGAATATAGTAGACTGAGGAAAATCCATTGGCCCATAGATACAACACTACAGACAAAACTATATGGGCCACTGCAAGAATTACAAAAGACAGTAAAATTTATACAGGAAACGACATTGCAGATATAGACAATACTTCAGGCGAACGAAAGATAGATAGATAGTACATTGATTTGAATAGCCTAAGTTTTGTGTTTGTGCTGATGAGTTTTGATTTCCACAACTTTTCAAGGCTTCTGAAAGACATTGCTGCTTTAGCTATTCTGATTCTAATTTCTTTGCTTTTATCCCTTCTCGATCAATGTGACCTTCAAAGATAGATAAAGTGATCGATCTCTTCTACTGGTTTGTTTTCCATGTATATTTTGTCACCTGTTGGAATTAAACTTTTTATGACTTTAGTCTTTTCATGATTAATCTCAGCCCAATTTTGCTGGCTATTAATGATAGTTCATTTGTGTTTTCATACATCGTTTTTATCTGACTGCTGATGAGAACTATGTCATCAGCAAAGTCGAGGTCCTCCAAATGGTCTCCTTGTATCCATTCGATGCCTTTATTACCAGTACAGGCATTTCTTCATTATGAAGTCCATAACAATTCCAATAACAAGGGCGATAAAATACATCCTTGTTTAACCCCAGTTTCCATTGCTTTCCATTCACCAGACCTGGATTGGAAATCACACGAATTGTTGGGAACAACTAGGAGCAGCGACCACCGACCAGTCTTTTTTAGTGGTGCAAAATGAGGCCATCAGGGAGAGCAGCACTCTCTCCAGATGGGAATTACAAAAAGGCAGACTGGAAAATGTATCAACACTACACCAGTGTACTGACTAAAGATATAATACAGATAGAGACATCAACAAAATAGTTGATGAATTCAGTAGACTAATAATACAAGCTGCCAGTGAAACAATACCTAGAGGGGCACGGAACACTACAAACCATACTGGAGTAGTGAACTAGAGCAACTGCACAATGACATGGAAACATCTCGAAAGCAAGCAAAAATAACCCTTGCCAAGAACACCACAACAACTACCAGCATGCTAAAGCCAAATTTCAACGGGCTAAACTACAAGCCCAGACGGAGAAGCTGGAAAGAGAAAACAGAGTCCTTGAATCTTGAACGAGACACAAGAAAAGTGTGGAAGCTTGTAAAACAGCTGAATGATGAGGGTACAGAAAGGAACACCAAAATTACACTGAAGAAGGATGGAAACATTCTAACAGGTAAACATGCAGCAAAATTACTTTGCAGACTCCTTTGCAAATGACAATAATATTGAAATTAGCCTAGAAAAAACGACAAGAGACCCGTTTAAAACAAAATGCAAGACAAGAAGAGACCACACATTAAGTCATGGAAACACCCATTACACAAAGAGAGCTAGAGCTGGCAATATCCAAATTAAAATGAAAAGTCACCAGGCAATGATGTAGTTCCAATGAAATGATTAAGAACTTGGGAACTGCAGCTAAAGCAAAACTACTGCAGATCTACATTTGCTGGATCACAGGTATAGTGCCACAGGCATGGAGAGAAGCAATTATGATACCATTACTAAAGCCAGGAAAGATGGTTCAATGACATCCAGCTATAGACCATCAGCCTTACAAGCTGTTTGTGTAAACAATGGAACGTATAATCAATCTCAGACTGCAGTGGTACCTGGAAAGTGAAAATCTCCTTGTCCCACAACAAGCAGGCTTTAGACAGTGTTACTCTACCGAAGATCAAGCAACCTATCTTTCCCAGGAAATTGAAGATGCGTTTCAAGAAAAGAAACTGGTACTAGCAGCATGGATAGACCTAAAGAAAGCATTTGATAAGGTATGGAAGGAAGGGCTTTTGAAGAACTGAGAAATTATGGAGTAAATGGCAGGATGTACAAATGGGTCAAAGCATACCTGCATAACAGGAGAGCCAGAGTGCAACTGGATGGTCTTAAGAGTAAGAGGTCTTATTGCGCCAGGGCGTTCCACAAGGAGGGGTACTATCTCAAACACTTTTTCTGATCTACATCAATGACCTAGTTACTGAACTACCACATGCATCAAAGTGGCAATGTATGCAGATGACTTGGTAATGTGGTGCACAGAGGAGTATGCAACAGTGGCCTCCAAATTGCTACAAAGAGCTATGAATGCACTGAATTTCATGGACAAATAGATGGTGTATCAGCATCAATACAGACAAATGCAGTACTACACTTTTCACACTCTCCCCAAAACAAAAAGCAGGAGCCATCTACATAAACAATGAGCCTGTGAAAGAAGACATACAAGCTACATATCTCGGAGTTACATTTGATAAGAAACTATCTTGGAAACAGCAATAATAAGGCAACCCAAAAAGCAAGGAGAAAATTGGCTATTCTAAGAAAGTTGTGTGGAACCACATGGGGTGCGAGTGGGAAAATACTCAGTAAAGTTTACCAACAGAGTATACGCCCACATTTGAATATGGATCATCCGCATGGTGCTCAGCATCAACACCACATTGCAAGAACTGGATAAAGTACAAAACCAGGCACTTAGGGTCATCACAGGAGCAATGAAATCACACCAATATTGGAGATGGAGAAATTTGGAGGATACCAGCACTGAGAGAACGGAGAGACACAAAGGTGCTGATACAGGCAGAAGAATTTGTATGCATGCCGAGACATCCAATGAAGGACAGATTCCAAATCTTGCATTGGGACGACTTAGAGAAGCAGCTTTATCCACCAAGCCAAGCGTATTAGTAGACAAACACCAGACATGCCAAGAGTTGTTAAACCCCTTCTGCCCATACCAGAACAGACTCCCTGGACAGATGAATCAGGATTATCAGTTCAAATACGGACAGAAGTGAAAGGAATAGTTGACAAAGAGAACAAAATAGTCTACAGCGAAAACAATAGCTCTCAGTTTCCTGGATGAAGACTACCCACAAGACCTATGGATTCGTGTGTACACAGATGGATCAGCACAGAATGCAGTAAGAATGGGGGAGCAGGTGCATATATAGAGTAACCAAATAACACTAGGGATATGAATAAAATAGCAACAGGAAATATTGTCACAATTATGATGCAGAAATACAAGCAATAAAGTTGGCAATAGAAAAACTGCTGAACAGTAATCTTAGCCCACAGCCTGTAGTGTTTTTGACAGATGCAAGATCAGTACTCCTCCAGGCACTACAATCCAGAAATTACCACATCTGCAGACCTTATTGACTGAACTCTGCAAGCACCACAGGGTTTGCCCTGCAGTGGATCCCATCTCACTGTGGAATACCAGAAATGAGAAAGCAGATCAGTTGGCAAAGGAAGGTTCAACAGGCACACAACTAGATACACCAGTTACATACCATCATAAGAAACAGATAATCAAATCAATCAGAGGACCACAAGCCCCAAATCAGGATGCCTTTCATAATATGAATAGATATGACAAGTTATCATTATACGCCTAAGAACAGGACACAATCGACTCCATAGTCACATGTATACAAAATTCAAGATCGGCACATCAACTACTTGTACATGTGGACAGGCACCCCAGACTGCTGAACACATACTTCAAGACTGCACTGAATATAGTAGACTGAGGAAAATCCATTGGCCCATAGATACAACACTACAGACAAACTATATGGGCCACTGCAAGAATTACAAAGACAGTAAAATTTATACAGGAAACGACATTGCAGATATAGACAATACTTCAGGCGAACGAAAGATAGATCGATAGTACATTTGATTTGAATAGCCTAAGTTTTGTGTTTTGTGCTGATGAGTTTTGATTTCCACAACTTTTCAAGGCTTCTGAAAGACATTGCTGCTTTAGCTATTCTGATTCTATTCTTTGCTTTTATCCCCTTCTCGATCAATGTGACTTCAAAGATAGATAAAGTGATCGATCTCTTCTACTGGTTTTGTTTCCATGTATATTTTGTCACCTGTTGGAATTAAACTTTTTATGACTTTAGTCCTTTCATGATTAATTCTCAAGCCCAATTTCATGCTGAGCTATTAATGATAGTTCTTCATTTGTGTGTATTCATACATCAGATTTTTTAATCTGAAATGAGGCCATCAGGGAGAGCAGCACCTCTCCAGATGGAATTACAAAAGGCAGACTGGAAAATGTATCAACACTACACCAGTGTACTGACTAAAGATATAAATACAGATAGAGACATCAACAAAATAGTTGATGAATTCAGTAGACAAATAATACAAGCTGCCAGTGAAAACAATACCTAGAGGGCACGGAAACACCACAAACCATACTGGAGTAGTGACTAGAGCAACTGCACAATGACATGGAAACATCTCGAAGCAAGCAGAAAATAACCTTGCCAAGA
>JAVIAB010000159.1:9887349-9974849 GCA_032433765.1 Megaustenia siamemsis
AGAGAGAGAGAGAGAGAGAGAGAGAGAGAGAGAGAGAGAGAGAGACCCCGATGCATATTGGTTTAGTTACTATATTATCAGATTTTTAAAAAACACAAATGTCTTAGGAAAGCCAAAATGGCAACCACTGTCATTAATTTTGACGTCACTTCCGCTCAGCTTCAGTTTACAAACGGGAAGGGTCCAGACCGTCATCTTTTACCGATTGTCAACAAGTTTGTGTTGCTGTGATTGTCGCTTACTCTAGGCTTAAAATAAACAGACTTTATCTTTTCATGTTTTATTTTCCATCTCCTTTTATATGAATCTCACTCAGAATTGTATCTTGACTTATCTAAAAGACCATTGTAGTTCAACTAAACTAATATAAAAAAAAACTTACCAATATCAGCGTTGGTGAGGAGTGGATACCGGTGCCTACGTCATTCACAAGACTACATCCACGCATGTATACTGAGTGATTCGATGAGCATGATAAAAAAAGTGGAGGCGGGCTATGTACGCATGCAATGGGTAGAGTCGTTGCAGAAATCCAAAATACGTAAGGTCACCTTTGTCTATGTCCCTGGACATGCGGGAGTACGGGGAAATGAGAGAGCGGACAGGTTGGCTAGCTGCGCTGTCGTGAGGACGGGCAACCGATGGATCGGGCGGACATCATCAATGCCCTTCGAGATGTTGGAAGAGCACAGGACTTCGATAAACACAGATCAACGTCACTTCTTCGGATAATGGAAATGGGAGTTAAGATGGGCACGGCCAGAAATGAAAAAACTTGGTGGCCGTGTAAGAAGACTTATCAACCAACATAGAACTGGAGTCGTCAGTCGCTGGACACTGAGGGAATTGCTGAGGAGGGGATCTGAGCACCTATGGACATGTTCGGAGTGCAATGATGATGACCCGCAAATAACTCAATAACTCAATAATATTAAAAGTTTCTTAGAGTTTCTATCAAACTATCTATAATATTAATATTCATATTGACCTTTCGAGTCGTTGCCGGCCCATAGGGCGTAGACCAAGATACTTCAGTGACCTTCTCCTATCTGAATTAAGTGATTTTTGTTCTAGCAGTTTTCTTTAAAGATATTTTATCAAATCTCGCCATCTGTCTCTGTTCTGTACAAGCAGCTCTACTATCTCATTGAGGGAGCCAAATCCTGCTGCTCTTGCCTCTCTCATCAATGTTCTTCTCAGTGTCTCCCTGGGCCTTCCTCTTTTTCTCTCTTACCTGTTGTTTCCCATGGCATATGAGGGCTTGCTTTGCTATTCGGTATTAACTCTTCTCATCACATGTCCAACATATGACCATCGTCTTTTCTTTATTATGAAGATATTAGTGGTTGATTGGCGATTTCTCTAATTTCCTCGTTTGTTTTGAATTCAGGAATTCGTTCCACACTATACCAAGTATTTTCCTTAGACATTTATTTTCGAATGCGTTCAACTTTGTTTCTATATCTCTTGTTGTTTTCCAGCTTTCACACGCATACGTAAGGGTAGATAGTACATTTGATTTGAACAGTCTAAGTTTTGTGTTTGAGCTGATGAGTTTTGATTTCCACAACTTTTCAAGGCTTCTGAAAGACATTGCTGCTTTAGCTGTTCTGATTTCTGTATCAGGTCTACATTTCATTAACAAATCGTTTTTATGATAGCGACTTGTTAAACCTCTGATCAACGGTTATATACCAAGCCAGAGAAAAATAATCCTCCATTTTAGAAACAACCAGAAATTGTCTACTCTAAAAGTTTACTCTAAAGAAATTGATTGACTTATTAACTTATTCAAAACGTGACATGAAGTGAAGATTGAACATAAACCCTGCAGCATGGGAAGACAAAGCTGCCGACCGCAATCTCTGGAAACACACTCTAAAGGTTCACCTCAAAAAAGAAGCAGACAGATTCATAAAGAGAACACAAGGCAAAAAAGAAAAAGAAAAGAAAAGAAAAAAATAATTTCTTGGGAAGCTGAAAAATCCATAGGCAACTATCATCTATGACTCATTGAGGCTCTATATATATATATATATATTATAATATTTAAGACAACTTACAACTACAAAAAGTGGGTAGTAGTAATGAGTACTAATATTATTTAAGTAAATAAATGTAGCTGCCAAATCCAAAGCCTCTGTGATTTTCTGTGTAAGTAATAGAATCTGCAGGCCAGTTATCACTCAATGACCTGAAATAAATCACTACAGCTTTCTCAGACTTTACGATGTCATGTGTAAAGTAATGGCCTCCCCATTTTGCCATGGTGCATGACTATATTTTCCA
This sequence comes from Megaustenia siamemsis, assembly GCA_032433765.1. Taxonomy (NCBI): domain Eukaryota; kingdom Metazoa; phylum Mollusca; class Gastropoda; order Stylommatophora; family Ariophantidae; genus Megaustenia; species Megaustenia siamemsis. Next base: position 9,889,639 of record JAVIAB010000159.1, read on the forward strand.
AGATTATCTTGGATGATGCGGTCATATTACATCAGACCAACTGCTAAACAGAAAAAATGTAGCACACACCACATTTGTTATTTTAGAATTAAAATTGCCTAACTTAAGCTAAAACTGAGTGTAAGTATAACAAAAAATATTATTGAGGGTTTTTTGTTTTTCTTTAAATTTGTGACTATGATGATGTAGAGTTGGGAAGAGAGATAATTTATCAAATTATTGACATACAAGTAACCATACTATAACGCTGGTAAAAATAATGGAAAGGTACAAGACATATATCGCTGTCTCAGTATGCAGGTTTTATCCAATGGTGTACAACATCCTATCCAGAAGTGGTTCGGAGACTCCTGTCTAGTGTCCCCTCAAGTACCATAACTTATCACTTTCCCAGAGCGCTACACTGTTACCCATTACTGCCAGATGCTGGTTCAACCATTGGGAGTATTATATCCAACCACGAGTACAATTCACACTGCTTCCAGCGGGAATCAACATGGGTTGTCCTGTGATTCATTTCTTAAGTATTGACAAAGTAATAGACAAGTTAGTTTCAATGACCATTGGTGATATGTAACTCATAATTAATTGAAGGGCAAAAAATATTACAGTAAAATTACCATCTCCTGCTAACTCTCACTAAAATATTGAACATTCCTCCTTAATTTCTGACAGACGCAAGTATGGAAACCAAGAATATTATCCCCATTTGGAATATAAAACAGGAACCAGATTATGAAGTAAGTAGATTGGTTAGTTTTAAAAGTACTAATTTAGTTACCAATGTACTTAACTAAACAGACATAAAACAGGCAGTATTAACTTTCTATAATTGATTATTGTGCTTGTGTTCTATGGGACATTTTTTCTTATTCTCATTATCTATCTTTCGACCTGTAGCTGGCACATAGGGCATAGACCAAGATACACCTTCACTTATCTGAATTTTTGTTCTAATTTTAAATTCTAAGTTTTGTTTTGGCTTGCTTTGCTATTCAGTTATTATCTCTTCTCATCACATGTCCAACATATGACCATCGTCTTTTCTTTATTACTGAAGATATAGTGGTGATTGGTGATTTCTCTAATTTCCTCATTTGTTTTAGTTCGGAAAAAAACTATCACTATTATCTACTGCTAATTTACAGATTCTGTATCAGTTTATATATATTTAATTTTCATGAGAAAATATAAATATTAGAAAATATATTTATTTCTCATATATTTAATTCTCATTAACTCAAACATAATTAACAGAAAAAAATATAGAAAAAGATGATGTATTTCTACTACTTGACTTGTAGTAAATCAATTATTGGCTGATACATTATGTGACAAAAAGAAGTCCACAACAAAATCTCTGCAACAATAATCACTCTATGTCCATATTTGACATGATAAGACCCAGGCTTAGTCATTGTCATGTATCCTTACCTTCACTATTCTCTACCAGGTTGTCTTTTATCTGTCTCTTGCTTGAGCTTTCATCTTGGCTTCCATAGAATGACAGATCTTGTGATTGTTTCTTTATTCCTCCAGACTATATCACCTATTATGTTGTATGCTGCTAAAAAAAATATTTATTTTACCATTGAAATATTCATGTTACATTAAATCATCATCAAGTACCGGGCCTGCTGATGTAGGTGATCATGTCTTTCACAACTTTTGATCATGACAATTATTATCATTTCTGTTGTTGACCTTCTGCCAAGCCATTCTCTTAGGCTGTCTGGTATCTTTTCTCTTTCCTTCCCTCTATTTCTTCATCCCTCAATTTTCCCAGTTGTCACAATATATTCCAGCTGTTCCCTTCTCATTACATGGCCAAATGATGATTGTTTCTTCCTAATATTGGAAATTATCTCTCTTTTTGCTTTGGCCTCTTTCAGAACATTTTCATTACTCTTCTTAGCTGTCCATGGGATTCTCAACATTCTTCTATAAAACCACATTTCTACAGACTCCAGTGATTTTCTTGTCTGTTGTCCTATTGTCCATGATTTACATCCATATGTTAAGAATTAAATCATCATACACATAGAAAATTATTTTGTTTCTTTTCTGACATGGCTTGCATTAAAATGAAATATCATTTTAGGCAGGTTTGCTTTATTCCCACAGACTAACAAATTTAACATTTCTTCTAAACATTAAGAGGAGATACAAGTTCATGGACTAGACACAAAATTGTTTAATCAATAATAAGAAATAATTTAAAAGTTCAGATGTGTTGGTATGTAGAAATTAGATATAACTTATTCATTGTATCTTCCATTTGTCTTGTTATTCCAATATTTCAACATGTTAAAATGGGACCTTACTTTTCCTTTCTCAGATTGTCAGAAATATGGAAACCCAGAACCTGCTACCTGTTGAGAATATAAAACAGGAGATGGATTATAAAGTGAGTACCTTGGTTGGTATTAAGGTCTTTTAGTAATATTTTTCTGCAAACCACATTTTAGAAGTGGATATCGTTTCCACAAATTTGACTCATTGATTATTAGGATTTTACTCTCAAGTTTCTAACTTTGGAGTTGAAATAAAATTCCTTGGTATTTATTCTAATCCATTATTTTTTAAGTCATGTTGAGTGAATTTAAGTTTAGCTATCAGCACGTAGACATGGGAGATAAGTGGTCATTGGCTCGTACTAGCTCTGGTTCTAGAAATAGCTGATGTGTTTTCAAATAGTAAATCTAAAATAAGGTTAATAAAAATAAAGATGACCTCCTTATCATTGAGTAACTAATTATTTTGATAATCCTCCCAGTATGGTGAGATTGAAGTAATAAGGTGAATATGTGCAACTCAAAATTATTACGTGACATCAAAGTTTGAAAAAGATGACTAAAAAGTATTTGTGAGTGTAGTAGCCATTCAAATATTTACCATTTTTGTATAAATATTGATATATTTTACAACAATACCATTTCTTGGGTTACTGACATGCATAAATCTGTAAACATCACATTAAGTGTAGTTTTTGTTTATTCAATTAAATTTTCTCTTCAAGTTTATTTTATAATTCTTGCACTTTTCATTAAAAAAAAAAGACATTAGTATATACTTTTTGTTTGCTTTGTTTTGTGTTCATCAGCTCTATGTTTCTGGCCAAGTCCAGAGGGATTAAATTTTGCATGAATATGATTTTTTTCCTATTTTTACACACTGACAGCCATGTGTTAGGTGCTCGCCGCCTTATAGTCGTTATATATTTATTATCGTCATATTCTTTGCTGGGGCAGTGGCTATTTTAGGCCTACAGTTTGCGATTTCCAACTGCCAAGTTTCCGTTAACATGCGCAGAATGCACACAGGGCTGCTTATTTTTCATAATTTTCTCAGAGGGCTAAACTTCAGATCTCACTACCCAGAGACAGGGGAGGGTAAAGCTACTGATTCAATTTTTTTTATTTGTTTATTATTTTCTACCGCCTGTGGTGAGAACCAACCTTGAGATCTTCATGTCCATAGGCCAACATCTGACCTCTAGACCACCCAGCTACTTACTTTTTCAGTAATTATCATAAACATAAATGTTGTTATTTAATACACAACAATGATGTCTGATGTTTTAAAAATGTTAACACATCATGTTGTGCACTCATTTTTGTATTTTATGTTTTTTTAGACTTATGCACTAAGAGTTAATACCATAATGTTGCTGCCTTATATGTTGCTACTTGGCATGTTTGTCACTGCCTGGAATGTTGGCTTTCTGAGGACAAGACCAAGAAGAAGAACTTAAAGTTGAATTGGTCCAAGACATTTAGTGTTATTAAATGACAATTACTGTTATTACCTGGATAGTCTGTGTGATAGTTCTCATCTTTCTATGGTACCAGAATGCTTCAAATTCATTTCATTTTCTGTCAAGAATCCCACTCTGGAAACTATAGACATCTGCCATAACACAACTTTTCATGCATTCATTGATAGCTTTCCTTTCAAGACAACTTTAAATGTTGGTCATTGAGTCAAACTAATTGCAGTGCTCTCAACACCTTAGTAACACAAATATGGCCCTCAGAAACAATGCAAACTATAGGGAGCTGGTGAATACCTTGAATACACCATCAAAACATCTTTGTGTACTCCATTTTATATTTCTGGTGAAGACCAGGGAAATAGAGTTTTGTCGGAATATGACTTTTTTCTCTTTTTCCACATCAGCAGCTGTTTGGTGTCCCTCACAATACAGATATTCTCTTATTTCAAAGACTCATTTTTCTCTCACTTTTTATTGTTGAGTCTTTTGATGTTTTTGGGTAGATTTGTGACAGTGGCTATTGTTGGCCTATTTTCTATTTCTAACAGTCAAGGGTCTTCTTTAATGAATACAGAATATGAGACATCCTTGTTTCCTTCCGTTACCTGAAATGGTTAGACATTGGATCTCACATGACCATGGGATTGTATGTAAAGACATTAAGAAACAATGAATTCAAAATGGGAAATTTTCACTACCTGTGGTGGGATTAAAACCAAAGTCCTCCTTGTCCAGTCTGATACCTTACCTCTAGACTGCCCTATCTAGATTGAACAATCTCCAGGTGTATTCCTTAAACTTTTTTATCCATGTGTAGGTTTTGAGTATTATCTTTGTTTATGATCATAGTTTTAGTACTGTGGTATTATTCATAGCTAATCCATATTTTGTGCTTGTCATGTTGATTTCATTAAGTAATTGTAAATCTTTAGGATTTTCTGCTAGTAATACAGTATCATCAGCATAGCTTAGGTTATTGATTATCTTTCCATTAATGTTTAGGCCTGGCATCTCTGGGATGTTTTTAAAGATTTGCTCAAGAGTTATAGATTGTACAATATTGGTGATAGGATGCAGCTCTGTCTTACTCCTCTTTTTATATCAATGGGTGTAGAGTTCCTATATTTTATTATTGCTGTTTGCTCTAAGTATAAATTACATATTAATTTATGTCTGTGTCATCTAGATGTATATCTTTTAGGCATTCTATAGTTGTTTATGGTGTATTCTATAAGGAGCTTTGGTGTAGTCTATGAAGCAGGCTTATATTGGTTTGTTTACCTCAGTGTACTTTTTGATTAATGTCCTCATGCAGAATATGGTGTTTATTGTCCCACTGTTTTTTCTAAATCCAAATTACTGCTCCTTTAATTCAATACTGATTTTATTCTGAATCTTTCTTTGTATAACTTTTAGCAATATTTTGTAACATGGCTCATTATGCTTATTGTTCTAAAGTCACTGCATTCAACTGCAACATTCCTTTTAGGCAATCAAATGGAAGTTGATGTTTTTGATTCATTTGGTATCTATCCTGTATGGTATATGTTGTTGCATATGTCTGTAATTACTACAGTGCCAAAAACATGTAGAAAATAATATTTGTAAGTCATAGATATTCAGACACATCAGTATTTCAAGAAAGTGTTAAGTATCCCATAATGTAAATATTGACATTTTATCTTCTCAGACTGCAGTGAAAAGAGAAAGACAAATTCCATTCCTTCAAGATTTGTTGAAACAAGAACTGGATAATGATGTGAGTGTGTTTATTTATTTGTTTACAACAAACTTTGTGCATTTTCTAAAGTGAACATTTGATCATAAAGAATACAGCATGCTTGTGTGTTGTTTCTTAAACTGAAAATTACTGGACTTTAGATTTTGAAAATGTTCTTTGTTTTTCCAATTTTGGTGGGAAGCTAAATTGGGACTAAGGGTCAAGGCATCTGACTACAACAAAGATGGATGCTGCCTACACCTCATAGTTACCAGGGTCAGTGAAGCAGAACTGTCCAGGCCCTACTTTTCGTGGTGCCTCTAGAAATAGACACACTAGTCCAGTCTAACCATCAAATAGGGGATTCAAGAATTTTAAGCTACCCAGTACTAGTAAATGCCAATGCTGAAGACTGATGTGTTGGGCCAAAAGGTGCAACTAAAACAAAACACAACACATCTACACAGATTTAACATCTTTTTAAGAACAGATGATGAAGTGCAATATTAATTAATGTAGTGAACGGGTGAACACAAGACAGAAAGAAATAAGTAGACTCAAACAAAATCTCAGGAAATACAATTTTAAATCAAGAATTATGTCCCACTTCAACATTTAATTCAACCTTGATTTACTTCACATTATAATCTCTTTCTGTTCTCAGGTAGGTCAAAGTGATGGATGCAGTCAAGATTCTAGTCCCCAGGTTAGGATATTTGACATCAAGCCCAAACACATGCCAGAAAGGGAGATGGTATTTCCATCACCTGTTAATGAGGCATTAAGTGATAGTTTGTTGAATGTAACTAAATTAGCACATCACAGAACTCATACAGCAGAGAAGCTACTCAAATGTAATGTTAGTGATACAGATTTTGATAACAATGGTTGTTCAATAAAACACAACAGAAGATGCATAGAAGAGAAGCCCTATAAGTGTGATAGTTGTGGTGCAGGTTTTACTCAAGTTGGAAGTCTTATTATACATAAGAGAAAACATACAGGAGAGAAGCCTTACAAATGTGATGTGTGTGGTGCAGATTTCGCAGAGAATGACACTCTTTTAAAACACAAGAGAACACACACAGGAGAGAAGCCTTACAAATGTGATGTGTGTGGTGCAGATTTTGCTGAGAATGGATATCTTATAAGGCACAAGAAAACACACACAGGAGAGAAGCCTTATAAATGTGATATTTGTAGTGTAGGTTTTGCTCAGAGTGGACATCTTAAAAGACACAAGCAAACACACACAGGAGAGAAGCCTTACAAATGTGATGTGTGTGGTGCATATTTTGGTGAGAGTGGACATCTTAAAAGGCACAAGAAAACACACACAGGAGAGAAGCCTTACAAATGTGATGTGTGTGGTGCATATTTTGGTCAGAGTGGACATCTTAAAAAGCACAAGAAAACACACACAGGAGAGAAGCCTTACAAATGTGATGTGTGTGGTGCAGATTTTGCAGAGAATGGCACTCTACTAAAACACAAGAGAACACATACAGGAGAAAGGCCTTACAAATGTGATGTGTGTGGTGCAGATTTTGCAGAGAATGGCACTCTACTAAAACACAAGAGAACACATACAGGAGAGAAGCCTTACAAATGTGATGTGTGTGGTGCAGATTTTGCAGAGAATGACACTCTTTTAAAACACAAGAGAACACACACAGGAGAGAAGCCTTACAAATGTGATGTGTGTGGTGCAGATTTTGCTGAGAATGGATATCTTATAAGGCACAAGAAAACACACACAGGAGAGAAGCCTTATAAATGTGATATTTGTAGTGTAGGTTTTGCTCAGAGTGGACATCTTAAAAGACACAAGCAAACACACACAGGAGAGAAGCCTTACAAATGTGATGTGTGTGGTGCATATTTTGGTGAGAGTGGACATCTTAAAAGGCACAAGAAAACACACACAGGAGAGAAGCCTTACAAATGTGATGTGTGTGGTGCATATTTTGGTCAGAGTGGACATCTTAAAAAGCACAAGAAAACACACACAGGAGAGAAGCCTTACAAATGTGATGTGTGTGGTGCAGATTTTGCAGAGAATGGCACTCTACTAAAACACAAGAGAACACATACAGGAGAAAGGCCTTACAAATGTGATGTGTGTGGTGCAGATTTTGCAGAGAATGGCACTCTACTAAAACACAAGAGAACACATACAGGAGAGAAGCCTTACAAATGTGATGTGTGTGGTGCATGTTTTGCTGATAGTGGATATCTTAAAAAACATAAGCAAGCACATACAGGAGTGAAGCCTTACAAATGTGATGTGTGTGGTGCTAGTTTTCCTTACAGTGGAAATCTTAAAAGACACAAGCAAACACACACAGGTGAGAAGCCTTACAAATGTGATGTGTGTGGGGCATATTTTGCTGATAGTGGACATCTTAAAAGGCACAAGAAAACACACACCGGAGAGAAGCCTTACAAATGTGATATGTGTGGTGCAGATTTTGCAGAGAATGGCACTCTACTAAAACACAAGAGAACACACACAGGAGAGAAGCCTTACAAATGTGATGTGTGTGGTGCATATTTTGGTGAGAGTGGACATCTTAAAAGGCACAAGAGAACACACACCGGAGAGAAGCCTTACAAATGTGATGTGTGTGGTGCAGATTTGCAGAGAATGGTACTCTATTAAAACACAAGAAAACACACACAGGAGAGAAGCCTAACAAATGTGATGTGTGTGGTGCAGATTTTGCTGAGAGTGGTAATCTCTTGAAACACAAGAGAACACACACAGGAGAGAAGCTTTACAAATGCAATGTGTGTGTTGCATGTTTTGCTCAGAATCACAGTCTATTGGAACACAAGTTAACACATATAGAAGTCAACTTATAATTTATGAAATCTATCTCCATCACTTAGTTTTATTATTGTGTCTATCTTCTCTTGAATTCAAATACAGAATAAATGATATCCACCCTTGTAATACTTCCATTGTTGCTTTTGATCAATCAGTTTCTGTGGTTAATGCTGACTATGAAATTGATGTACAGATTTCTTTTATGATTGTGACTGTTTTGTTAGGAATCACATAAAGTCTCATTATTATTCTCCATAGCTCTCTCTTTGTGTTACAAAAAACCTTTTCTGATTCATTGGAATTTAATATAAATTTCTCTCTACCTTTTGAATGATGTTCACATCTGGTGAGTTTTAAAGGTCATTCTTTAATGTTCCACATCTTTATAACTGTGTTAGTTACTGTATTTTTATTTTGCATTCAAATATCTTACCTGTGACATACTTTCCACTGAATAGAAATTGTAATATTGTTCCTGTTGTAAAAGCCAAAGTATGTTTTGCATTGACGTTTTTCTAATTTGATATTTATTTTAATGATCTTTTGTAAAATGTGGTGCCATATAGAATGAGATGTCATAAAAATGAATGAATAAAAGGAGTTAGGTTACACTTATTCATCCATAACTTTCAATAGCCTTCATCTTATTGATGTGATCCACTGGCTTGTTTGATGTGGTTGGGTGGAAGCCACATTTCCTTTGGTTGTTCATATGTCATAGTTACTTTGCATTGTGTTTCTTAATACCCATGACTGGAGCTAGATGGTCCTTTGGATCCGGCCTTATATTAACATCTACAGATGAGCTAAGACAAACAACAAGCCTTAGTTGTACAACTTCAACATGCTTTATTTACACACTTCACTATATATACCAATCTCAATCACTTCGAGCCGGGGAGGCATGGATGATAGCTTAACTTCTCACAGTGGTACTAAGGAGGTTCTGATACATTCCTCCTACTATACTTCTCTTGCAACATGGAGAATTCTTCATTCACATCAGCATATTACATCCAATTTCATAAGAATACTTCATATTACTTCACTTAGAAGCATAACATATTATCATGTGCATAATATATCATGTCCTAATTCATAAGCTCTCTAATGACACACCATAGAATTATATCATGTCCTCATTTACAGAACAGATCACATCTTAATTCTAAATACTGATTTTACACTGTTGATTTGATCTCAGGGTCTCTACGCATTATTTGAGTAATTGAGCTTTCTGCTCATGTTTGGGCTCAGACTTAATGCCCTTCTGGCATTGGCCAGGCTTTCTCCCTTAGAATACGGTTGATGTTGTGATGCTTCCCACAGAATAGAAATTGTGATCTTAATATGAATGAACTAACACTGTTGGTTTAGTCTCTACACATTATTGAGTACTTGAGCATTCCACTCATATACGGGCTCAAACTTAATGCCCTACTGGCATTGGCCAGGCCCTTCTCACTTCAACTACTGGTGATCTTGTCTGTCTTTCTCTGTGTGCCTGTTTAAATACTCCTTACCTCAACCAATCAGATTTTGCCCTGTTACTTTACTCTTTTATCTTTGTCTTTTTTTTGGCAAAACCCCTTGTGTTCTTTCTGGAGCCCCCTACTCATCTTGTTCTCTCATTCCCTTAAAACATATAACTATCTTTTCATTCCCTGCTACACTGTTACACTTATTGTTTATAAATTGTTTGTCATTCATAGAAAGAAACAATTCTACACAAGGCCATGACTATAAAAGCTTAAAGGTTGTTTAAAGTACAGATGTAGCTGCTTTGTGATGTGACCACAATAATAATGGAAGGGGTAGTCCATATTGATCATTGTGTAGGTCAATCTTCCTTGACTGATCAGCAATCAGTACATCAATGATGGTCCATGATAGAAAACTGAGGCTTCTCACAACTCTCTACAACAACATATGTGGAAAGTATAAGATAAGATCTTGTGATCTAAGACTGTTCACACCAGACATCTCTAAATCCACACACTATCACAGAAGGATAACAATGTTACTTCCATCAACACAGATGAACTGTCAACAAATGGCTTTAGGTTGAAATGTTGATGTGGCCTGCTAGTGAGCTTATGTCAAACTGCTGGACACTGTTTTTAATTGTTTGTTGGTAATCAGTTTTATATCACTCAGTGAGCACCTCTTGGTTGGTTTCTGACTCATGATTTACATGCTAGTGGGCTAAAACATACAAATGGACACATTGAGAATATAATCTTTTCTTGTGCGAGACATTGATGTGTGTTTTGTTACCAATAGCAGTTTAATGACTGAGGATGTGGAATAGTTTCTATATCTTTTAATATATCAAACATGTTGGCTGTCACAAAGGATGTAGAACATGTAACATTAAAGGAGATTCTTGTCTTTGTTCTACTCTTTAATGTATGTCCTTCTTTTGTGTTCAAGGCTTGTGTTAATGCAAACCTGACTCTTTGTCCTGTTTCTGCACAATGGCTGACACACTCCATCTTTGACAGGCTGAATATGAATGCTTTGTTTGACCATTTGTTTCCATTTTGTATCCATGTATCTACCTTTCTTTTTGAATGTATATTGACTGCTTGCTTTCTTTTTGTGAACATGTATACCTTTCTGTTTTAATGTATGTTAACTGTTTATTTACTTTTCATGACCATGTGTATACCTTTCTGTTTTCATGTATGTTGACTGTTTATTTTCTTCTTGTGTCCATGTGTCTACCCATCTGTCTGAATTCATGTTCAGGTTTAGCTTCTTCTACTTGTCAATTATGTTCTAGTCAACACATCTCCACTGATCTGATAAAAAAAAAACACCAAGAAACAACTACTGAGATCAAATACAATTTACAATATTAGGCCATGCCTGTTAAAAGTGTATTTTGGCAATAGACGTAATCATAGTTTAGATTTAGCAAGTCTAGATTGCTTATTATTATATCTATCTATTGACCTTTCGAGCCATAGCCAACCCATAGGGCATAGACCCAGACACTCTTTCTCTTATCTACATTTTTATTCCAGCAATTTCAATCCTTGTAAAGATCTTTTATCCAATTTCGCCATTTGTCTCTGTTCTGTGCAAGCAACTCTACCTCATTGAGGGAGCCAATTCCTGCTGCTCCTGCCTCTCTGATCAATGTGCTTATTATTAGACAGAGAAATTCAAAATACAACACAAAAAGTATCCACCAGACGTGTGAGAACAACAGACACAAGGGTCTGTCAGGAAAAAGATGGATTGATGGAATATTCGAAACAAGGGGTGGGGGGGGGGGGTATATAGAGAAGAGCTTCTTATTTCCTTCCTCAATCACCTTACAGTGTCGAGTCGAGAGCAGATATAATTTGCAGTCTTTTGCTCTTCTGTATGTTTGTGTGTATAGGCTCACATGTTAACAACCATATATATGCATATATCATATGTGTGTATATGCTAACATGTTAACAACCATTTATGTATATCTCTTCTGGACAAAAGTGGTGATAACTCCAATGATTTGACAAGACTAGACTTCCTAGTTATTTAGATTCCTCTACATAATTTAGTTGTCTGCCTTATATTATTGTTATGTTGATGTTCTGTCCTCTTTTGCAATATTCATGACTGATGTTTTGTTTATTTTCATGTTGTATTTTGTGCCTGTGTTGTTGAGTCTATTTAAGTGTACTTGTAGGTATTCTTATTTTCAATGTATATGTCTGATCGCCCGCAAAAAAAGATAAAAACTTCTTTATCTCCTCCGTCTCTAATGAGTTGGCTAACTTGCGTATATAGTCCATGTATGTAAAAAACATTAAGGGGAATGTATGCAGCCCTGTCTTACACCTGGTCTAACTTCGAAGTGGTCTGTGTGGCCTCCTGCTGCTTTGACTGCAACTGCTGTTGATGTAGAGACTTTAATTATATGTTGACTCACTCCGTATGTTAGTATCTCCCACAGTTGTTCACTATTTACTCTGTTGAATGCTCTGTCCTCATCAGTGAAAGTTATGTACAAATGCTGATTGTGATCTGTCATTTTTATTGCAAGTTGTTTTAAGGTAAATAGAACGCCAGTACATCCTATGATTTTATTTCAGAATCCCATCTGATAATCACTTAACTGTAGTTCTTTTATTGGTCTCTGCCTTCTCCCACACTTTTTTTGCATGTAACTTTCCTACATGGCTGATGAGAAGTCATATGCCTCTATATTAATTGAACTCTCTTTTGCTAAATTTCTTTTTTTCCCATATTGGTACGATGACAGAGCTAATGGCGCAAACTATCCCTTTCTCTCTCTCTCTCTCTTCCCCCCCTTATATGCTGGAATGCCAGTGTAGAAGGAATGAAGAAGTCTACTTCACACGGATTAAGTAGAGTATATCAATAATAAAAGGTTAACAAGAATAAATGTACTTAATATAAAACAAATATAGGTCATACATTTGAATTTTTCAAGTTAGTGCTGCAATTATTGTTTTTTAACAAGCATTCTCCTCTGCCAAAAGAGAAGATGGGGAGACCTCAGAGAAAAAATATTGAAATAGGTACAACCAGTCTATGCCACTGTTCACTGGACAATATGACTACAAAACATGTTCTACAGCAGGGATGGCCAATAATTTACCCACAAGCCCCCGTGGTGGATACAAAATTAAATCAGGTTGCATTGAGCAAAATGTCCTGGGTAAAATTGATATTAAATTTGTTACATTAACTTCTATTATTAAAAAATGGTAAAGCCACAGGACCAGATGAAATTCCTTCAGAAGCCATCAAAGCAGATATTAACACTTTACCAAGATGTTACATAATCTACTACTACTACTATTGACCTTTCGAGCCGTAACCGGCCCATAGGGCGTAGACCAAGATACACCTTCTCCTATATGAATTTTTGTTCTAGCAGTTTTCTTTTAAAGATATTTTATCAAATCTCGCCATCTGTCTCTGTTCTGTGCAAGCAGTTCTATCTCATTGAGGGAGCCGATTCCTGCTGCTCTTGCCTCTCTCATCAATGTTCTTCTCAGTGTCTCCCTGGGTCTTCCTCTTTTTCTTTTACCTGTTGTTTCCCATATGAGGGCTTGCTTTGCTATTCGATTATTATCTCTTCTCATCACATGTCCAACGTATGACCATCGTCTTTTCTTTATTACTGAAGATATTAGTGGTTGATTGGCGATTTCTCTAATTTCCTCGTTTGTTTTGAATTCGTTCCATTCTATACCAAGTATTTTCCTTAGACATTTATTTTCGAATGCGTTCAACTTTGTTTCTATATCTCTTGTTGTTTTCCAGCTTTCACACGCATACGTAAGGGTTGATAGTACATTTGATTTGAATAGCCTAAGTTTTGTGTTTGTGCTAATGAGTTTTGATTTCCACAACTTTTCAAGGCTTCTGAAAGACATTGCTGCTTTAGCCAGTCTGATTCTAATTTCTTTGCTCGTATCCCCTTCTCGATCAATGTGACTTCCAAGATAGATGAAGTGATCGATCTCTTCTACTGGTTTGTTTTCCATGTATATTTTGTCACTTGTTGGAATTAAACTTTTCATGACTTTAGTCTTTTCATGATTGACCTCAAGCCCAATTTTGCTGGCTATTGATGATAGTTCATTTGTGTTTTCCTGCATCGCTTTTATCTGATTGCTGATGAGAACTATGTCATCAGCAAAGTCCAGGTCCTCCAAATGGTCTCCTTGTATCCATTCGATGCCTTTATTACCAGTGCAGCATTTCTTCATTATGAAGTCCATAACAATTCCAAATAACAAGGGCGATAAAATACATCCTTGTTTAACCCCAGTTTCTATTGGGAAACATTCGCTCAGTCCTTCCTCTGTTCGAACTGCACATGTGTAACCATCATACATGTCTTTGATAATATTTATGATTTTTGATGGTAAGCCATATTGCTTCAGAATTTTCCACAAAGAATCTCTATGAATACTATCAAATGCTTTTTTGAAGTCGATGAAGTTAAGTACAAAAGGTTTTTGCTTTTCAATGTGTTCCTCCAATATAAGTCGTAGAGTGAAAATGTGGTCAAGACAGCTTCTCCACATACATAATCTATTACATAATCTATTAGATAAAATTTGGGAGAGGGAAGATATACCTAAAGACTGGAAAGAAGGTTATATGATTAAACTGCCAAAGAAAGGAAGTTTACAGGAGTGCACAAATTATAGGGGAATTATGCTACTATCAGTGCCAGGAAAAATATTAAGCAGAATCATTCTGGAGAGACTAAAAGAAGCCATAGAAAAACATTTGAGAGATGTGCAAGCATGTTTTAGGAAGAACAGATCATGTGCTGATCAAATAACTACTCTGCGTATAATAGTTGAACAAAGTTTAGAACTAAAATCCCCACTTTATATTGGATTCATAGATTACGAAAAGGCATTTGATAGTTTAGACAGAAGAATGCTTTGGAAGTTGCTGAGTCATTACGGAATCCCAATAAAGTTTATTAACCTGATAAAAACAATGTATGAAGGAACAAAATGTAGTGTGGTGCATGAAGGACAGCTTACAGAAGCATTTGAAATAAGAACAGGAGTAAGGCAGGGGTTCTGTCTTCATTTCTCTTTCTACTGGCCATAGATTGGATTATGAAAATAACTCAAAACAACAGAAATGGGATCCAGTGGTCACTGACCAAACAACTTGATGATTTAGAAGGTGTCCGGTTAGCGCAATCGATAGGCGGTTGGCTTACCACGGCAACATCCGGGGTTCGTACCCTGGCGAGGACACCTGGGTTTTACTAATTCCCTAAAAATTAGTACCTCTGAAGTCGGAGTAAGTCTGCCTGCATGGCGAGGGGCATCCTGTAATAGGATAAAACAGACTTTACACGCAAAATTCAGTCCCACAAAATTGAGTGGGTGGGACTTCGTCAGAGGTCAAAAGCTGACGAGAACGAACTAACGAACGATGATTTAGACTTTGCTGATGACATAGCTCTCCTATCACACAGCCATCAATAGATGAAAGACAAAATGAGCATACTTGATGAGAGATCACAACAGCTAGGACTGAAGATTAATAGAGATAAGACCAACATTATGAGAATTAATACAGTTGGTAATAACCAAATAAAACTAGGAGAAATACCTCTACTAGACGTACAATCTTACATATATCTGGGCAGTAATATAGATAAAGAGGGATGAACAGAAAAGGATATCAAAAGCGAGAGGAGCTTTCATTGCACTGGGAAACGTATGGAAATCCAAAGAAATTAGGTTAAAAACAAAAATTAAAATTTTCAACTCAAATGTTAAGTCGGTCCTATTATATGGCTGTGAAACATGGAGAACAATAAACATGACATTCATGAAGATACAGACTTTCATTAATGGATGCTTACGCAGAATAAAATGTTGGAAGTGGCAGGACAAAATCACTAACATAGAATTATGTAAATGTACCAGTCAAATGCCAGTGGACAAAGAGATACAGAGAAGACGATGGCGTTGGATAGGACACACACTGCGGAAGCCAACTGAGAGTATTACACAACAGGCCTTTTTTGGAATTCCCAGGGGAAAAGACAAAGAGGAAGACCAAGGAAATCTTGGAGAAGACAGATAGAAGCAGATATGAAGATGATGGGGAAAACATGGAGTGTTTTTAAAAGAATGGCAAAAAACAGATCGACTTGGAAAGTGTTTGTTGAATACCAATGCTCCACAGGGAGCTAAAAAAGGTTGAAGAAGAAGAAAACCTACGAAATGTGTAATAGAATATTCAAAAATTTGTAATATAATTATGGAAAAAAATGTAATAAATTATCATTTCCTTTTGTATTTCACTCATATGTTCAGGCTACCGGCGGTAGCATAGAGAATACGCCACTGATATATATATATATATACACACACACATACGATATATACATATACATGGTTGTTAGCTTGTGAGCGTGCACACACAAGTAGTATACAAGGGTCCATTGAAGTCGCATTTGGTCTGAAAATTAAAAAAAAAAGATATATAGCGTGGCGCTATTACCTACATTTTTCCCACCCTCAGCATTTTCGTATCTAGGACCTCTAGAAACATATCTTTATCTAATTTGTTGTGTTCGCCCGTTAGTTGCCGAGGCCCGATAGGGAAGTAAAGAATAGCGGTGCTGTACCCTACCAGGCATGTTCGTAATAGTCGAGAAAGAAGGTTTGAGCATGGGACTGGCTATCGCATACTGTAAAAAAATAAGCCGAATAAACTTCACAAACAAGAACAAGTCAAAGAAAAATAAAAAAAGTAAATCCGCCGTCCAGGAAATATAAGGGCTCTCTGTCTAAGAGACGTATGACGCAAACCGGAGAAAGCCGTAAGGAGTAAACACAGCTTATGCAAAAACAAACAGGTCCTCTAACACTTTCAAACACTACCTTTGTCAATATAAATACGGCTTCGGCAAAAACATACAAGTCTTCTCACACTTTCAAACCCGTTGTATGTCAAAACAAATCTATCCTCTGCTGATTCAAATATATATGTGACCTTTTTCGTCTTGTTAGATGGTCTAGTGGAGGCTTTTGTGTATTTTTTTGAGGTTTTGTTTTTGTTGAACATCTTCACTCGTGGCTAATTCTACCAATGTTTGACACACACGCGGTCACATAATGAACAAGTCAGGCTCGTTGATCCACATGGTTTTCCATCCTTTTTCATGAGTCTTTCCTCTTCTAAGTTTTGCCTTAGCACAGTCTCAAATAATGTTATCCAAGTTCCTTATACATGCTCTCCATGACGTGCGATCACTTGTCAGATGTTCCCAGTCATATTCACATATAGAGAAGTCTTTCAGAGATGATTTACATATATCTCTATATCGTAGTTTAGGTCTGCCGATCGGTCTTTTTCCGTGTGTTAGTTCGCCATATAGTATTTGCCTGGTGATGCGTTTTTCTCCCATTCGATGGACATGCCCCAGCCATCTTAGTCTTTCTTTCTCATTTCACTTTGCCTACTATGCCTGGGCACAAAATATGGAGATAGTGCTTTAGACTCAAATACGTCCTCTAGTAATACAAACATGTCTTCTACCACATTCAAACACGTCTTCTACAACATTCAAACACGTCCTCTGCTAATACAAAGCCGTCCACTGGTAATACAAACACGTTCTCTGCTAATACAAATACGGCTTCTCCAAAAAACAAACAGTTTTTCCAACACTTTCAAATCCGTCCTATGCCAATACAAATCCGTCCTATGCCAAAACAAATCCATCCTAGGTCAATACAAATAAGTCCGCTGGTAATATACAAACATCTTTATGTGCTAATACAAATACGTCTTCTGCTATTACAAACACATCTTCTAACACTTTCAAACACGTCCTTTTTCAATACAAACATGTCCTCTGCCAAATTGTGATTGTGTATCTAAGATTTTTTTTACTCTGCGTCTAAATTTTGTTTCACTATGGGTCTAAAAATGTTGACTATGTGTCTATGGGACTTAACAAACAGTTTCTTCTTCTATAAGTATCCAAAGCTTCGTATGTTAGATTTTTATTTCGAGTTTTTAGATAAGTTTGTAGATAGGTCCGACTTTCGGTTATGCGAAACAGATACCGATACTTTATACTTGGCTTTAAGCGCACCTAAATTAGAGGACATAGTTAAGTCAGATCTGCATAATGAGTTTAATAGAGTATGTAAAGACTGGTTTCCCGTAGCGTTTTGCGATGCGCATGTTAGCAATACAGACTGTATAAGATGTAAGGGTGTTAAAACGTACACCAAACGAACGCCAGTTCTTTTTAAATTAGAGTACAAAGGGAGAGCCCTTGTTAGCTTATATAGTAAGACGTATCATTGTAGTGAGGATTACGATAAAATTAGTTGTAATGGGTTAAATAAGCAACACAACAAATTAGATAAAGATATGTTTCTCTAGGTCCTAGATACGCAAAAGGCCGAGGGTGGGAAAAATGTAGGTTTCAAAGTCTTAAATAATTTCATATTTTCCTATAGTCAAACAAGAAATGCTCTTTCATATTTCTATATAAAAAGAAAGGTAGCTGATGATAACGTCTCAACTACCCCTCTAAATATTTAACTCTTTACACTACCAGCTTAGACCGACCAGTGATCTCTAACAGTTTCACCCCTTATGACTCATTTATGTCATAAAGCTAAGCAGACACCAAACTACATAGATAGAAATAAATGTTATCCTTATACTATATAATTACTCAGTGTATTAAATATTGAAATTATTGTAATGTTATATAATATCCACTTTATGATGTGTTATATATCTACTGAGATAATAAAAGAATACCATATATCTGTGTCTTCTGTTTTATATTGAAAGTTATTGTTTTTAATTGGGGTTGTAAAATCTACTAAACTATCCTAAGGTCTTTGTCTTAATTCCATTGTTTCTGCTCGTCTGTACAAAAAAACCTTGGTTGGATCACATATATCGATGAGACAATGTTATCCGTCTGCTATGAACATTGATAAGTGGAGACCCTACACTCACATTAAATAACTGTTACATGATTTCCCTCTTTAATTTATTATCCATCCTTGTTAAATAACAATGGACCATTTTTTATCTCCATTTAACAGACACGATCAGCTCCCCCTGCGCCGCGTTAGGCACTAAACGTGCAACGCTATATATATTTTAAAATGTATAGGCCAAATGCAACACCGATGTACCCTAGTATACTACTTGTGTGTGTACGCTCACATATTAACAACCATGCAAATGTTTACACCGTATGTGTGCGTGTGCATATATATATATATATATATATATATATATATATATATATATATATATATATATATATACACACACACACACACACACATCTCTTGTATATTGAAATAAGCGGACGAGTAGTTTATTAGGAAATGAAAAGTTCAAAGAGTTTCATTGTTGTGCTCCAAGATGCATAGGAAATTGAATGTGAGGATTTAGCTATGAACTTAGGAACTGTTTGTGAACTTCACTACTAAATCTGTAGAAACTTCATCAGCTTGAACTCAAAACATCTGCTTATAGGCTGTCTAAAGACCGTCTTTAGTAGAAAGAGCCATAGAGGTGAAAACATATCTATATCTATGTTTCATAGATTACACCAAGGCATTTGACAAAGTAAAGCACCAAGAAATAATCAACATTATAGAAAGCATAAACGTAGACAGCAAAGACCTAAGAATAATAAAGAACATATACTGGCAACAAACAGCGGCCATAAGAAATGGAAACCAATTGGGAATGTTTCAACAAATAAAACAGGGTGTTAGACAAGGTTGTGTGCTGTCACCAGATTTGTTATATATTTATAGTGAGATTATTTTAAGATCCATAAGGAAAATGCCTGGAATAACAATTGGAGGTCATAATGTAAATAATCTAAGGTATGCTGAAGATAGTCTTAATCGCTAAGAGTGAAAATGAGTTACAAGAAATGTTGGACATTATAGTGAAAGAAAGCAAAAATAAATGACTCAGCCTCAAAAGCAAAAAGACAGAGGTAATGGTAACAACAAAGAAAAAGACATCACCTCAGTTCAAAATAAAGACAAGTGGAACACTATTAAATAAAGGTAAATGAATTTAAATATTTGGGAAATTTTTTAACCTCAGACGGAAGATGTACAAAAGAGGTGATTTGCAGAATGGCTCATGCAAAAGCAGCTTTCCAAAAAATGAAGAAGATACTATGCAATCCATTTTTGACAATAGAAACAAGAAAACGAGTTCTTAAATGTTACGTAGAGCCAGTCTTAACATATGGATGCGAATCATGGACAATAGGACAGCAGATAAAAAAATCACTGGAGACTGTAGAAATGCGGTTTTACAGAAGAATGTTGAGAGTACCATGGGCATCTAAGAAGAGTAATCAAGATGTTCTGAGAGAGGTCAAAGCAAAAAGAGAGCTAATTTCCAATATTATGAAGAAACAATCATCATTTTTTGGCCATGTAATGAGAAGAGAACAACTTGAATATATTGTAACAACTGGAAAAATTGAGGGACGAAGAGATAGAGGGAAACACAGAGAAAAAATAACAGACAGCTTAAGAGAATGGCTTTGGCAGAAGGTCAACAACAGAAATGATAAATAGCTGCCGAGATCGACAGTTGTGGAGAGACATGATCACCTACGCCAGCAGGCCCGGTACTTGATGATGATGATGAGTAGCTTGATGGCTTTCATTATTTCTTCTTTGCTTGGTTTTCCACAGTTAACATACTACAACGAAATTATGGGAAAGTACCATCAAATAAAAATGGAAGAAGTAATTCAATGAAGATGATGGCACTGGTTAGGGCACACATTACAGAGGCCAACAGAGAGTACATACACAACAGGTCATTTTTGGAGTCACCATGGGGAAGAGACCAAAATATTCTTCCAAGGACAGATAGAAGCAGAGATGAAGATAATGCCCGCTGTTTGTTGCAGGTACAACGTTCTGTATTATTCTTTGATCTTAGCTGTCTACGTTTATGCTTTCTAAAATTTTGATTATATTTCTTGGTGCTTTACTTTGTCAAATGCTTTGGTATAATCTATGAATCATAGGTATACATCTGTTTTCACCTCTATGGCTCTTTCTACTAAATATTTTATGATATACAGTATATGTAATTGCTCGTTCATTTACTTCCAACAAAACCACACTGTTCATCTCTAATTTATGGACTGATTTTGTTTCGGAATCTTCACATGATGATTCTTAGTAATACCTTAGTCATGTGACTCAAAAGGCTTTTAAAATGCGATGATCATCGCATTCAATCGCACCCGATTTCTTTGGTAGGGCTATGAATATTGATTTGAGCATGTCGTCTGGTATATATCCGCTGTTTTAGATATCATTCAATATTTTTATTATTATTTCTATTCCAAAATCACTCATGGCTTCAATCTCTTCTTTAGTTATATTATCTGGTCCAGGAGCTTTGCCTGTTTTCATATTGCGCAAGGCGTCTTCAACTTCTTCTCTGAGTATTTTTGGTCCTTCTCCATTACCCTTAATATTTACTTCTGTTCGTTCATCATTATAAAGATCTTTAATGTATTCTATCCATCGCTCCCTTGTGCTTTCTTATTCAATCAACAGTTCTCCTTCCTTTGATCTTAAACATCCAGTTTTTGATTGCGTTATTCTTCCTGTTAATTCTTCAATTTGTTTGTATATAGCTTTAGCATCTCCTTTTTGTTGCATTTCAATCTCTTTGCATCTCTCTTTCAGCCATGCTTCTTTTCCTTCATTGCGTTTTATTACAATTTCTTTATTTAATCTTTTATACTCATCTGTATTTCTTCCTCTTGTATCCATTAGCAGCAAAATGTCATATGTCATCCATTTCTTTCTTGAATTTGTCCTCACTGGTGGTATGAACTCTTTTGATGTTTGTTGCATTGATTCTTTTAGCATTTCCCACTGTTCATCAATGCTTTGTATCTTCTGTATTGCATTGTACCGGTTCTGATTTGTGATTTTATATTTGTCTTACAGCTTATTATCTGATTTGAGTAAATCTAAATTTAACTTGATGTTAACTGAGACTCGTTTTGTTGTTTTTAATTTTACTCTAAGCTTTCCCACAACTGCTACATGATCACTATTGCAATCTGCCTCTGGTCTAGTTTTCACACACACCAGACTGTCTCTAAATCTATTGCTTATCATTATGTAATCAATTTGATTACGTGCGTTGTCACCTGGGCTTTTCCATGTCCACAGACGTCTTGGATATTGCTTAAACCAGATATTTTCTATCATCATGTTGTGTGTTCTTCTTCTACCTTTTAGCTCCCAGTGGAGCATAGGTCTTCAACAAACACTTTCCAAGTCGTTCTGTTTTTTGCAATTCTTTTAAGATCATTCCATGTCTTCCCCATCATCTTCATCTCTGCTTCGATCTGTCTTCTCCAAGAATTCCTTGGTCTTCCTCTTTGTCTTTTCCCCTGGGGATTCCAAAAAAGGGCCTGTTGTGTAATACTCTCAGTTGGCTTCCGTAGTGTGTGTCCTATCCATCGCCATCGTCTTTGCTGTATCTCTTTATCCACTGGTATTTGACCGGTACATTTCCATAATTCCACGTTAGTGACTTTGTCCTGCCATTTCCATCCCTTTATTCTGCGCAAGCATCCATTAATGAAAGTCTGTACCTTCGTGATTGTCAATTTTGTTATTCTCCATGTTTCACAGCCATATAATAGGACCAACTTAACATTTGAGTTGAACATTTTTATTTTTGTATTTAGCCTAATTTCTTTGGATTTCCATATGTTTCCCAGTGCAATGAAAGCTCCTCTTGCTTTTGATATCCTTATTTTGGTATCATTTTCTGTTCCTCCCTCTTTATCTATATTACTGCCCAGATATATATAAGATTGTACGTCTAGTAGAGGTATTTCTCCTAGTTTTATTTGGTTATTGCCAACTGCATTAATTCTCATAATGTTGGTCTTATCTCTATTAATCTTTAGTCCTAGCTGATGTGATCTCTCATCTAATATACTCATTTTATCCTGCATCTGTTGATGGCTGTGTGATAGGAGAGCTATGTCATCAGCAAAGTCTAAATCATCAAGTTGTTTGGTCAGTGACCACTGGACCCCATTTCTGTTGTTTTGAGTTATTTTCATAATCCAATCTATGGCCAGTAGAAAGAGAAATGGAGACAGAAGGCATCCTTGCCTTACTCCTGTTTTTATTTCAAATGCTTCTGTAAGCTGTCCTTCATGCACCACACTACATTTTGTTCCTTCATACATTGTTTTTATCAGGTTAATAAACTTTATTGGGATTCCGTAATGACTCAGCAACTTCCAAAGCATTCTTCTGTCTAAACTATCAAATGCCTTTTCGTAATCTATGAATCCAATATAAAGTGGGGATTTTAGTTCTAAGCTTTGTTTAAGGTGACCAGATGGTTTTTGCCCAAATACGGGACATTTTGTCATTTTCGCTAGAAAAAAACGGGACAAATATGGGACACTATTAGAAAAAAATGGGACAAATACGGGACGTTATAATTGTTTGTTAAATTTAAGGTACAAAAATGAAAGAAATGACTAAAAATTAACTCACCAGATTTTAATGATGGAATGTGATAACATCTAAATTTGTGATGTCACTGATGGTCGTTGTACTTTTTTGCAGACTGGATTTCCTTAAGAATATCTTCTTTGTTCTGTATGTACTCATAGAATTCTATACAACTCATGTCATAATTACACTTTGTTATCAGCAAGGATTTCAATGTTTCTATCTTCATTTGTGTTTTGTTTGTATCCCACAAATTGTTCATATGTGAAAACACCCTTTCTGTCGGAGCATTTGTTCCAGGCAAACAGAGACCAAACTCAACGATTTTAAGCAAGTTTGTGTAAGTTATATTTTGAGTTTTTAAGTGGTCAAAGATTTCTACCCATTTTCTGTCAACTGGTTTGTCCTCTTCTTCCCATTGTTTAATTTTATCTTCAGTTACATAAATCTTAGCACAGCTCACCTCATCAAATAATTGCCCGTCGTTTATTTTGATGTTATATTTCACACATTGACTGTCCAAAGCTGCTTCAATCTCTGACCAATTTATTAATCTTTTAAGCAGTATCCAATCTAGAAATGTTATTTCTTCCATCTGTTGCGTCCATATATCCAAATAATCAAAACATGCAGAGTAGAAGGACTTGGCCGACTCTTTAAAGTTAGAAATGTCACTAATATCTCCATCTTCTTGTAGTTTCTTTAGTTTACTTTTAACAATAATAGGTAAAAAAAACTTCATTCCTTCTTTCTATGAATTTCAGTTTTAGATGTTTTAAGACAATGTACACTTCATTCATTGTAATATTTTGTACCTCAATTTTGAGCACACTTGTATGAAATGTTGAGGCCTGTCTTCTTCTTTTACCTTTTAGCTCCCGGTGGAGCATAGGTCTTCAACAAACACTTTCCAAGTCGTTCTGTTTTTTGCCATTCTTTTAAGATCATTCCATGTCTTCCCCATCATCTTCATCTCTGCTTCTATCTGTCTTCTCCAAGAATTCCTTGGTCTTCCTCTTTGTCTTTTCCCCTGGGGATTCCAAAAAAGGGCCTGTTGTGTAATACTCTCAGTTGGCTTCCGTAGTGTGTGTCCTATCCATCGCCATCGTCTTCGCTGTATCTCTTTATCCACTGGTATTTGACCGGTACATTTCCATAATTCCACGTTAGTGACTTTGTCCTGCCATTTCCATCCCTTTATTCTGCGCAAGCATCCATTAATGAAAGTCTGTACTTTCGTGATTGTCAATTTTGTCATTCTCCATGTTTCACAGCCATATAATAGGACCGACTTAACATTTGAGTTGAACATTTTTATTTTTGTATTTAGCCTAATTTCTTTGGATTTCCATATGTTTCCCAGTGCAATGAAAGCTCCTCTTGCTTTTGATATCCTTATTTTGGTATCATTTTCTGTTCCTCCCTCTTTATCTATATTACTGCCCAGATATATATAAGATTGTACGTCTAGTAGAGGTATTTCTCCTAGTTTTATTTGGTTATTGCCAACTGCATTAATTCTCATAATGTTGGTCTTATCTCTATTAATCTTTAGTCCTAGCTGTTGTGATCTCTCATCTAATATACTCATTTTATCCTGCATCTGTTGATGGCTGTGTGATAGGAGAGCTATGTCATCAGCAAAGTCTAAATCATCAAGTTGTTTGGTCAGTGACCACTGGATCCCATTTCTGTTGTTTTGAGTTATTTTCATAATCCAATCTATGGCCAGTAGAAAGAGAAATGGAGACAGAAGGCATCCTTGCCTTACTCCTGTTTTTATTTCAAATGCTTCTGTAAGCTGTCCTTCATGCACCACACTACATTTTGTTCCTTCATACATTGTTTTTATCAGGTTAATAAACTTTATTGGGATTCCGTAATGACTCAGCAACTTCCAAAGCATTCTTCTGTCTAAACTATCAAATGCCTTTTCGTAATCTATGAATCCAATATAAAGTGGGGATTTTAGTTCTAAGCTTTGTTTAAGGTGACCAGATGGTTTTTGCCCAAATACGGGACATTTTGTCATTTTCGCTAGAAAAAAACGGGACAAATATGGGACACTATTAGAAAAAAATGGGACAAATACGGGACGTTATAATTGTTTGTTAAATTTAAGGTACAAAAATGAAAGAAATGACTAAAAATTAACTCACCAGATTTTAATGATGGAATGTGATAACATCTAAATTTGTGATGTCACTGATGGTCGTTGTACTTTTTTGCAGACTGGATTTCCTTAAGAATATCTTCTTTGTTCTGTATGTACTCATAGAATTCTATACAACTCATGTCATAATTACACTTTGTTATCAGCAAGGATTTCAATGTTTCTATCTTCATTTGTGTTTTGTTTGTATCCCACAAATTGTTCATATGTGAAAACACCCTTTCTGTCGGAGCATTTGTTCCAGGCAAACAGAGACCAAACTCAACGATTTTAAGCAAGTTTGTGTAAGTTATATTTTGAGTTTTTAAGTGGTCAAAGATTTCTACCCATTTTCTGTCAACTGGTTTGTCCTCTTCTTCCCATTGTTTAATTTTATCTTCAGTTACATAAATCTTAGCACAGCTCACCTCATCAAATAATTGCCCGTCGTTTATTTTGATGTTATATTTCACACATTGACTGTCCAAAGCTGCTTCAATCTCTGACCAATTTATTAATCTTTTAAGCAGTATCCAATCTAGAAATTTTATTTCTTCCATCTGTTGCGTCCATAGATCCAAATAATCAAAACATGCAGAGTAGAAGGACTTGGCCGACTCTTTAAAGTTAGAAATGTCACTAATATCTCCATCTTCTTGTAGTTTCTTTAGTTTACTTTTAACAATAATAGGTAAAAAAACTTCATTCCTTCTTTCTATGAATTTCAGTTTTAGATGTTTTAAGACAATGTACACTTCATTCATTGTAATATTTTGTACCTCAATTTTGAGCACACTTGTATGAAATGTTGAGGCCTGTCTTCTTCTTTTACCTTTTAGCTCCCGGTGGAGCATAGGTCTTCAACAAACACTTTCCAAGTCGTTCTGTTTTTTGCCATTCTTTTAAGATCATTCCATGTCTTCCCCATCATCTTCATCTCTGCTTCTATCTGTCTTCTCCAAGAATTCCTTGGTCTTCCTCTTTGTCTTTTCCCCTGGGGATTCCAAAAAAGGGCCTGTTGTGTAATACTCTCAGTTGGCTTCCGTAGTGTGTGTCCTATCCATCGCCATCGTCTTCGCTGTATCTCTTTATCCACTGGTATTTGACCGGTACATTTCCATAATTCCACGTTAGTGACTTTGTCCTGCCATTTCCATCCCTTTATTCTGCGCAAGCATCCATTAATGAAAGTCTGTACTTTCGTGATTGTCAATTTTGTCATTCTCCATGTTTCACAGCCATATAATAGGACCGACTTAACATTTGAGTTGAACATTTTTATTTTTGTATTTAGCCTAATTTCTTTGGATTTCCATATGTTTCCCAGTGCAATGAAAGCTCCTCTTGCTTTTGATATCCTTATTTTGGTATCATTTTCTGTTCCTCCCTCTTTATCTATATTACTGCCCAGATATATATAAGATTGTACGTCTAGTAGAGGTATTTCTCCTAGTTTTATTTGGTTATTGCCAACTGCATTAATTCTCATAATGTTGGTCTTATCTCTATTAATCTTTAGTCCTAGCTGTTGTGATCTCTCATCTAATATACTCATTTTATCCTGCATCTGTTGATGGCTGTGTGATAGGAGAGCTATGTCATCAGCAAAGTCTAAATCATCAAGTTGTTTGGTCAGTGACCACTGGATCCCATTTCTGTTGTTTTGAGTTATTTTCATAATCCAATCTATGGCCAGTAGAAAGAGAAATGGAGACAGAAGGCATCCTTGCCTTACTCCTGTTTTTATTTCAAATGCTTCTGTAAGCTGTCCTTCATGCACCACACTACATTTTGTTCCTTCATACATTGTTTTTATCAGGTTAATAAACTTTATTGGGATTCCGTAATGACTCAGCAACTTCCAAAGCATTCTTCTGTCTAAACTATCAAATGCCTTTTCGTAATCTATGAATCCAATATAAAGTGGGGATTTTAGTTCTAAGCTTTGTTTAAGGTGACCAGATGGTTTTTGCCCAAATACGGGACATTTTGTCATTTTCGCTAGAAAAAAACGGGACAAATATGGGACACTATTAGAAAAAAATGGGACAAATACGGGACGTTATAATTGTTTGTTAAATTTAAGGTACAAAAATGAAAGAAATGACTAAAAATTAACTCACCAGATTTTAATGATGGAATGTGATAACATCTAAATTTGTGATGTCACTGATGGTCGTTGTACTTTTTTGCAGACTGGATTTCCTTAAGAATATCTTCTTTGTTCTGTATGTACTCATAGAATTCTATACAACTCATGTCATAATTACACTTTGTTATCAGCAAGGATTTCAATGTTTCTATCTTCATTTGTGTTTTGTTTGTATCCCACAAATTGTTCATATGTGAAAACACCCTTTCTGTCGGAGCATTTGTTCCAGGCAAACAGAGACCAAACTCAACGATTTTAAGCAAGTTTGTGTAAGTTATATTTTGAGTTTTTAAGTGGTCAAAGATTTCTACCCATTTTCTGTCAACTGGTTTGTCCTCTTCTTCCCATTGTTTAATTTTATCTTCAGTTACATAAATCTTAGCACAGCTCACCTCATCAAATAATTGCCCGTCGTTTATTTTGATGTTATATTTCACACATTGACTGTCCAAAGCTGCTTCAATCTCTGACCAATTTATTAATCTTTTAAGCAGTATCCAATCTAGAAATGTTATTTCTTCCATCTGTTGCGTCCATAGATCCAAATAATCAAAACATGCAGAGTAGAAGGACTTGGCCGACTCTTTAAAGTTAGAAATGTCACTAATATCTCCATCTTCTTGTAGTTTCTTTAGTTTACTTTTAACAATAATAGGTAAAAAAACTTCATTCCTTCTTTCTATGAATTTCAGTTTTAGATGTTTTAAGACAATGTACACTTCATTCATTGTAATATTTTGTACCTCAATTTTGAGCACACTTGTATGAAATGTTGAGGCCTGTCTTCTTCTTTTACCTTTTAGCTCCCGGTGGAGCATAGGTCTTCAACAAACACTTTCCAAGTCGTTCTGTTTTTTGCCATTCTTTTAAGATCATTCCATGTCTTCCCCATCATCTTCATCTCTGCTTCTATCTGTCTTCTCCAAGAATTCCTTGGTCTTCCTCTTTGTCTTTTCCCCTGGGGATTCCAAAAAAGGGCCTGTTGTGTAATACTCTCAGTTGGCTTCCGTAGTGTGTGTCCTATCCATCGCCATCGTCTTCGCTGTATCTCTTTATCCACTGGTATTTGACCGGTACATTTCCATAATTCCACGTTAGTGACTTTGTCCTGCCATTTCCATCCCTTTATTCTGCGCAAGCATCCATTAATGAAAGTCTGTACTTTCGTGATTGTCAATTTTGTCATTCTCCATGTTTCACAGCCATATAATAGGACCGACTTAACATTTGAGTTGAACATTTTTATTTTTGTATTTAGCCTAATTTCTTTGGATTTCCATATGTTTCCCAGTGCAATGAAAGCTCCTCTTGCTTTTGATATCCTTATTTTGGTATCATTTTCTGTTCCTCCCTCTTTATCTATATTACTGCCCAGATATATATAAGATTGTACGTCTAGTAGAGGTATTTCTCCTAGTTTTATTTGGTTATTGCCAACTGCATTAATTCTCATAATGTTGGTCTTATCTCTATTAATCTTTAGTCCTAGCTGTTGTGATCTCTCATCTAATATACTCATTTTATCCTGCATCTGTTGATGGCTGTGTGATAGGAGAGCTATGTCATCAGCAAAGTCTAAATCATCAAGTTGTTTGGTCAGTGACCACTGGATCCCATTTCTGTTGTTTTGAGTTATTTTCATAATCCAATCTATGGCCAGTAGAAAGAGAAATGGAGACAGAAGGCATCCTTGCCTTACTCCTGTTTTTATTTCAAATGCTTCTGTAAGCTGTCCTTCATGCACCACACTACATTTTGTTCCTTCATACATTGTTTTTATCAGGTTAATAAACTTTATTGGGATTCCGTAATGACTCAGCAACTTCCAAAGCATTCTTCTGTCTAAACTATCAAATGCCTTTTCGTAATCTATGAATCCAATATAAAGTGGGGATTTTAGTTCTAAGCTTTGTTTAAGGTGACCAGATGGTTTTTGCCCAAATACGGGACATTTTGTCATTTTCGCTAGAAAAAAACGGGACAAATATGGGACACTATTAGAAAAAAATGGGACAAATACGGGACGTTATAATTGTTTGTTAAATTTAAGGTACAAAAATGAAAGAAATGACTAAAAATTAACTCACCAGATTTTAATGATGGAATGTGATAACATCTAAATTTGTGATGTCACTGATGGTCGTTGTACTTTTTTGCAGACTGGATTTCCTTAAGAATATCTTCTTTGTTCTGTATGTACTCATAGAATTCTATACAACTCATGTCATAATTACACTTTGTTATCAGCAAGGATTTCAATGTTTCTATCTTCATTTGTGTTTTGTTTGTATCCCACAAATTGTTCATATGTGAAAACACCCTTTCTGTCGGAGCATTTGTTCCAGGCAAACAGAGACCAAACTCAACGATTTTAAGCAAGTTTGTGTAAGTTATATTTTGAGTTTTTAAGTGGTCAAAGATTTCTACCCATTTTCTGTCAACTGGTTTGTCCTCTTCTTCCCATTGTTTAATTTTATCTTCAGTTACATAAATCTTAGCACAGCTCACCTCATCAAATAATTGCCCGTCGTTTATTTTGATGTTATATTTCACACATTGACTGTCCAAAGCTGCTTCAATCTCTGACCAATTTATTAATCTTTTAAGCAGTATCCAATCTAGAAATTTTATTTCTTCCATCTGTTGCGTCCATAGATCCAAATAATCAAAACATGCAGAGTAGAAGGACTTGGCCGACTCTTTAAAGTTAGAAATGTCACTAATATCTCCATCTTCTTGTAGTTTCTTTAGTTTACTTTTAACAATAATAGGTAAAAAAAACTTCATTCCTTCTTTCTATGAATTTCAGTTTTAGATGTTTTAAGACAATGTACACTTCATTCATTGTAATATTTTGTACCTCAATTTTGAGCACACTTGTATGAAATGTTGAGGCCTGTCTTCTTCTTTTACCTTTTAGCTCCCGGTGGAGCATAGGTCTTCAACAAACACTTTCCAAGTCGTTCTGTTTTTTGCCATTCTTTTAAGATCATTCCATGTCTTCCCCATCATCTTCATCTCTGCTTCTATCTGTCTTCTCCAAGAATTCCTTGGTCTTCCTCTTTGTCTTTTCCCCTGGGGATTCCAAAAAGGGCCTGTTGTGTAATACTCTCAGTTGGCTTCCGTAGTGTGTGTCCTATCCATCGCCATCGTCAGTAGTATAGTATGTCAATTAGGACGGATAAAAGTGCCTTTGAAGGCACCTAAATCCTTATATAAATAGTCTACCCGTACTTCGAGGCACATTTTTTGGTGCCGTTTTTCCTTATATGAGAGTCTTCATTTTTTCTTATATGAGAGTCTACCCGCCCATTTTGGTTCCGGTGACCTCTCGTTGACCTCTCGTTGACCTCTCGTGGTGTTGTGAAGGCGTCGAAACGCAGATAAATCCTTATATAAATAGTCTACACGCAGATCGAGGCACAATTTTTGGTGCCGTTTTTCCTTATATGAGAGTCTACCCGCCCCTTTTTGTTCCGGTCGTGGTGGTGGTGGTGGTGACCTCCCGGTGACCTCCCGGTGACCTCTCGTGGTGACCTCCCGCTGCGGTGGTGTTGTGAAGGGGTGGTGAAGGGGTGGTGAAGGGGCGGCGGTGGTATCATAACTTTCATATTCTTTGTACTTTCAATGGTTCCGTAACTTTCATAAATCTATTCTTTCTTTATACTCTCATTCAATAAAAACAGTGACAAGTTTATTTATTGTTTTTAAAAACTTCCTTTAGAATTAAAGGTAACAGCTTAGGCCGTTACACACGCTACACGCCAAATGCGAAACACAGCGTTAATTAAGCGAGAGATCAAAGAGTTCCCGGTAGGCGCGCAGCAAGGGGCCGCAAGATCAAAGAGTTCACGGTAGGCGCGAGGCGACCTCGCGCAGCGAGGGAGCCGCGTTTAACGTTAAGCGCGATCAAAGAATCCGCCTCCCGTATGAACATCAAAGAATCTGCCTCCCGTGGTGAAATATCCGTCGCCGGTAAGTGTTCATCAGGAGAATCATTTAACAGGGGAATTTTACGATACCGATGTTTTAATGTGAGACGCTTGGGGGTAATTAATATCTTTGCGCTGGTTCGTGTTCAAAGACCGTGTTTCGCTGTGAAAAGTTTTGATTAAATGTTGAGGGCCAGACTGGCCAGGGCTACGTTAATAACTTTTTATCATCTGAAGATTAGAATACCACTTATCAGGGGAATTTTAGTGGGTGGTTGTTTTAATGTGGGATGTTTAGGGGAAAATTAATATGGTTGTACTGGAGAGTACTTGATCGATCAAAGAGGTTAGAACTGTATATAAGTAGATCCAAGCAGCCAGGATTTTATTCTCACTCTCTGAAGCAGTTTCAACGAGTGTCTTGGCTGTAACGCAAGCAAGAGTGTGCTTGGCTGTACAAGTAATTTTTCTTTACAAATCGTAAGTAGAACCTTATTTCATAGATTCTATACTGTCATTTATTTTAATTTAACAAAATAATTTAAAATTAAATAAATTAAAACAACTCAAATAAAAATCAAACAAATATGCTCTTTTTATAATGTTTATTTTCACACTGAAACATAAATTTATTTCAATACATCAACGTGGACAATACATGTTACACATTCAAATGTTTATAATTGAACAATGATGATTTCAATAGTACAAATATGAATTCAAATCATCTGAAAAAAGTACACAAATAACAACATAGTCATGTATAAGTAATAAAAATTTCACTGTCCCACTGCAGCATTTATTAATTTTACTCGTCTCGGCTTCCTCGCTTTGTTGGAACTGTCTGTTTGAGCTAAATGGTTATCAAACACTGGTGAATACGAAGGTTGATTAGAGTTCAAAACACAGCCACCCTCCATTTTGACAAAGCCTTGATCAAAGACGGCGTAGGTAATTGGCGACTGAGTGGAAATTGAATCACTCGAGGCATACATATCTCTTGGTTCTTTCGGTTGCTCAACAAGAGGTGTAGTATAGTTGATGTTATCATAAGTTGCTAAAATGTCATCTCGCATATCAACTAGCGTGATAAATTCATCTCTCGAGAGTGTTATTCCAGTTCTGGTAGGAAACTTAAGAAGACTCTCACCACGATATGACCTTATGTTTATCAATGGTCTGTTATGAAAAGCAGAAACTGAGACTGCCTTAACACCATCTTTGGACAGTGGAATTATATTCTCATTTCTACGAGACATGAAAATACGTTGATCACATACATCAAATGAAGCTGGCATATTAATGCTAGCCGATTCCATGTTTGAATCACACGACTTGGTAGCAGGGCTCTGACTTTCTGTATGTAGTAGAACTGAGAACGGCTGACTTTTATACCCTGTAACAAGTGGGGCGTGGCCAGCCTAATTATAGTAACCAATGGAATACGTTCTATTTATAGTAACTGATGCAATACGTCATCGGACGTGTTGAGACATGTTCAGAGAGCCGCCATCTTTGATGAGTCATGGGAAGTTTGTTCCACTCAGTCGATGGATCCAGGGCGTCATCAACCGATAAATGATACGGTCGTTAATATGTTGTTTCGTTGAAAATGGCATGAGAATTCTGTTAATGCTCGCACCACGACACTTTAAAATTATATAATAAACACAATATAGACCACACGTGTTGCTAAACAAGTCTTGTAACACTCGTGAGTTGTAGACGAATGGAACATGTGAATTCCTCTCGATAAAGTTTAAAATATCAATGTGCCTGGGAGGTAAACCGTAGGAATCAAAATACTCTATTTGGCCGAGGCCATTGTAAAAGATGGCCACCCAGTGTTCACCAGGTTTGTGGGCAGGGTCGGTGTTTACGACAAAGGCTGCAGTCTTGGTTTGATCGATGAGGGGTGGTAAGTGGTTTCGTGGGATGACACTAACAAGGGCGCAACCTCGAACAAAAACATCGGACATCAAGAGACTGTAAATATCCCCCGTGTTCATTTTCTCAAATAGCGTAGTCTGTTAGAACCTGTCTTGTCTTGGACACTTCCAGTACTGAATCCAACTCGGCGTAGACAATAACTTGTAGGGGAGTTGTCGTGGGAGCGGCGAATTTGAGCTCTATCGACAAGGGTCCACTCGTGGCTAGCTCAAACTGGGTTCCATCTAGCAGACTGGGTGAGAGGTCAAAACCAAATAGACAAAAGCCATCCTTGAACTGATGATAATCAATACCATTGCCAGCATCTCTACCAATCAAACCCATGGCCAAATTTGTACCAAAAAAGGCTCGCGCATAGTGATTGTTTTCAAAATCCATAGCTAGGGGCTTTCCGGATACACATCTCCCGTCAACCATCAGGTTCATATAAGTCAAACCAAAGTGTTGAAAATTGAATGGGTTAATGTTATAAACTCCATTAAACCCACCGGCGGTAATCAGACCTATCACTATACGTGTTGGCGTTTGAGATAGGAATAAATTGTCTTGGTTGTGGGAATACATCCCACGAGCAATGGCAAATGTTTTCAGGGTAACCCGCTTGATTGGGTACCGTGCATTCCCACTTAAAAGCGCTTTTTCGTGGGCCAGAGAAATTGCTGGGTTTAGCTTGGCTTTCCTGACCACGAGGGCAGCATAAGTGATTACACTCTTATAACCCACAGACTTATCCTGAGCCATGATGTTGAACACGTCCTTAGAGGGTGTGAGTTTAATCTTTACATCCACTCTGTTTAACATGTAACGGTCCTGCACAAAGAGATCAGAGTGCAAACGACCCATCATTTCAACCTCTTTACTATCCGAAGTCAAGCACGTCGTATTTTAAATCCCTCGTTAGCCTGCATATCATCGTGGTGGCCTGCTGTATCTTTGTAGAATAGAGCAGCCGTCAAGTGCCCCGTTTTCGCATCCTCCCCATAGTTTAGTAAAGTCTCGAACACTGCTCTAAATGGATAGGTATTCTCAGATGGTGTAATCAATGTATCATTCAGAGAAACATCGACTTGCGAGAATAGACTGTGAAGATAATTGTTGACTGGACCTACCTCGGCATCCAATGGTAAACTTTCACCATTGGGGAGGGTGATCCTGGCCCGCAGATGTAAAAACGTGTTGAAAAGATCTAGATACTCTTCAGTGTTTCCAGAAATGAAAAACTCTATGGGAGCCCCATGTGCTAACGAGGCAAGAGGTCGAATTTCAGTAAATTGGCCCGAGTCTACAGCAGTCTGAGTTGGTGGAACGCTAAATAAATCCAAACCAGAATGAAGACATTCACATGACTTGGGGTGAATGAGAGACATCATTAATCAAATATATCTTTTGGTACCGACAGTTTAGTTCGCCTCTTGGTTGCAGAATGAAGGGGGAACAGTCTAGCTGATGGTTTTATTCTCTTCGTAACGGGTTGGCCAGGTGGGGCTGCCTTCCCGACTCGCTTTCTGATTCGTCGTCGTAAACCACTTCCTGATTGGTTGTTACCCGTCAGGTGGTCTACGGCCCCGTCTAATAACCGCATGCCGGCCTCCTTAGCTCGTGATTTGAAAGCATCGCCGATATTTCTGCCAGCTAATGCGTCCTGCGCGACCTGCAGACCGGTCCCCACGCCTTCTCTGAGTAAGGCTTTACCCCCTGTTTTTAACCAGGGTAAAATAGCCCTCCCGATTCCACCAAAGAAACTACCGATTCCTCGTCCTCGTTGATTTCGACCTCCTATAAACACTGGCATCCCATCACCCATCCGCGTTATATGTAGTGGCTGTGGGTTCAGTGGTGGGGTCAAGTAATGGGGGTGGTGAGTTAGTTGAACTGACAGGGGAGGGTGGTGCAGAGTCAGCTCCTTCCCAATTAATGTATTCCTTTATTCGTTGGGCTAAATGTTCCCCACACAAGAAGACTACATCCTCTTTCGTGAACTCATGATATAAAATATCATTTATTTGCGCGCTAAGGCGTTCCTCAAACTCTAGAAGACACGAGTGAGGTAACGTGTTGTCATCTTTCACCTGACACCCTTTACAATAGTCATATGGTTGATACTGTAGAATGCACAACACCTTGTCAAATAGGATGTAAGGTCTGATAGATGCCATTTTATGGGAATCTGTAATATAAGAAAACCACATCACAAATATTTGGAATGGGACAGAACATGTAATACATGATAAAAATACTTTAAATGTGATAATACTCAATCAAAGTGTCATTAGTGACGATGGACCCTCGGTGGAAACACCCCTTCACTGCTCTTATTGCTGGTCCCATCGGTTGTGGAAAAACTGTATTTGTTCAAAAGTTTCTACAGAATCTACAAGAGCTAGTTGTCCCCGTACCCGAGGAAGTTATATGGTGTTACGGGGAATGGCAACCAATATACGAGACTATGGAGAAAGTGAGATTTATCGAGGGTCTACCAGATATCGATAACTTGGAAGGGGGTAAGAAGAGAAGACTCATCATCCTCGATGACTTGATGTCAGAAACAGATGAGAGGGTGACAAAATTATTCACCAAAGGTAGTCATCACAGAGATATGAGCGTGATCTACATTGTTCAAAATCTATTTGGAAAAAATAAGGAACATCGAACTATAAGCCTCAATACTCATTATATAGTCCTTTTCAAGAATCCAAGAGACGGAAGTCAAATTACAAATCTGGCTAAGCAAATGTACCCTGGTCAAGTGGCGTACCTCCAAGAGAGTTTTAAGGACGCGACAGCGTCTCCCCACTGTTATTTGCTGGTAGACCTTCGACAGGAAACACCGGATCATCTGAGGCTGAGAACAAAGATATTTCAAGGGGAGAGACAAATCGTCTACGTTCCAAAGTAATAGAATGGAAGCTTCACTTAGACGACACGGTGAAATGTTGAAATGTCTGCGCTCAGCCACGCCGAGTGGTTTAAGAGCCATATTGAAAACGGCCTCTCCAGAACTCATTCGCTTTTTATGTGAGTGTTGTCAAAAAATTATTAAAAGGTAATGTTAGACTCACGCAGCATCAGAAGTGCGAGCTACGTCGACACAAGAACAAGCTGAGATTCCTCACTAAAAAGAAACCGAATCTTACGCAGAGGAAAGCAATTCTACAAACTGGTGGATACATAGGTGCTTTGATCAAGCCTATATTAAGTGTTCTAGGTGGTGTATTAGGTCTGTAATCATGGCCAAGAAAATGATTTTGATGGATCCTCGGTTATTAGAGGGTTTGAAACAGACTTCCACGTATACACCACCCGAGGCGATCAATGATAACTTGAGAGATTTAGACGATGAAATGCAACGTATCTTAGACCGTAACGATTTAGCCCCTGCTGATAAGGCCAGAGTGTACCAACGTACTTTGCAACAGTATTTAACTAGAATGGAGCAGTATAAACGACGTCCTTTGGGATCAGTCGATCTCATTCAACATAACTCGTCAACAGAAAGAATACCTTCTCCTCCACCTTCGCCACCACCAGTCGATGTGCAACCAGAACAAGCCAAGGTACCCGAAACCCCAAAGACAAGTAATGAAAACACTTCACGGCTAACCTCGTATAAATTGAGGTCCAAAGAAAAAAGTCCAAAATCCCAACACCAAAATGGGAAAGGTGGTCAAAGTATTGAGACATTATTACTTTGACCCTAATCAACCAGGGTCGTATAGTGGTGCAAGAGCCTTGCAACGTAACACCAAAGTAGGAATTAAAGAGATCAATCGTTGGTTGAGTCACCAGGATACCTATACCCTTCATAAACCGATTCGACATAAATTTGAACGGCGTCCGATTATAACGAGTGGACCCAAACAACAATACCAAGCAGACTTAATCGATTTAAGACATTTGAAAAAACACAATGATGGGTACTCCTATTTGGTTTCTTGTGTGGATGTTTTCAGTAAATTAGCGTGGGCCGTCCCAATACGAACAAAAACGGGGAAATCATTAGTGGAGGCTGTTGGTAAAATATTTA
The DNA here is from genome assembly GCA_032433765.1 of Megaustenia siamemsis. NCBI lineage: Eukaryota > Metazoa > Mollusca > Gastropoda > Stylommatophora > Ariophantidae > Megaustenia > Megaustenia siamemsis. The sequence goes on from JAVIAB010000159.1 coordinate 9,927,224, forward strand.
TCGATGGGAAACCTGCGAGTCTTCAAACCGACAAGGGGTCAGAGTTTCTGAACAAAACATTTCAGAAATTTCTCGAAGACAACAATATTCACTTTTTCACCACCCAGAATGAAGATATTAAGGCTGCTGTTGTGGAACGTTTTAACAGGACTCTGAAACAAAGGATGTGGCGATATTTTACGAAATCCAATCGACTTTGTTATGTACATGTGCTACCCGCCCTACTTCGAAGTTATAATCATTCGTACCACAGAAGTATAAAAATGGCACCGGTCGACGTTAGCAGAGACAATCAAGAACAAGTGTGGAACACGTTGTATAACAAACACAACTTGAAATTTGAAAGACCCCTGTATAAGGCTGGTGATCGAGTTAGAATGGTCCTGGGCAGAGCTAATTTTAAAAAGGGTATTGCCCCAGCTTGGACGGAGGAACTCTTTACCATCAGTCGAGTAACTGAAACAAAACCCGTTACATATGTGCTAAAAGATGATAAGGGTGATGAAATAGAGGGGTCATTTTACACCCAAGAAATTCAAAAGGTTGGAGACAAGAATGAGTACAGGGTCGAGAGGGTTATAACCCAACGTCGCACGTCATTGGGACGAAAAGAGAGTTTAGTCAAGTGGTTTGGTTATGATTCCTCATTCAACAGTTGGATACCGACCAAGGACATTGTCAGATACAAAAACTAGAGATGGTGGAAGAAGGTGAATCGTTTGAAGATCCTGTTTTGCGAACCCTGAGCTCTGGCGGGGAGAGAACCTCGCTCTGGCCAGTATTTGGGAAACTATTCCCCCGTTTAGAGATTGTCTTTATGTGTCAAATGCTTGTTATATATGCCGTTGTCGCGGTCTCGCTGTTCAATCTGTCCACTGAAAAGCCAGACGCGAAGGACGGAAAACTGTGGATCGCCCTACTGAGCAGTTGTTTAGGTTACATGCTCCCGAATCCAAAGTTGGAGACGAAAAGGTGAATAGAGGAAAATGAGTTTTTATGTCACGTTACCCAGCAATGCTTCTATGGATATTTTTAAGGAAAATAACCCCGGCCACTTTTTCGTCAAGCTTCCTCAGACCATTGATATTACAACACAATATGAGATTGCGCTGGTCGAGATACAGTTTCCGCTAAATTATTTCAATGTAATAGAGGGTGACGTCTGGATTCGATACGAATCTCTCGCTAACTACGATATTTGCGACGCTAGATTTTATTTCAACGTGACATTGGAGCCTGGGTTATATACGAAACCCGATGCGTTCATCGGCGCGTTGAATGCGTCGATCATAAAAGCGGAGGATGAGTCGAACGGGGATGTGAAAGGGAAAAAAAATGAGATTCATTTACGCAAAAGAGGTGAATAAAGCCATCTTGAAACTTTACGAAAAAGGAGTCAGTGTTACCATAAGCGACACTTTGAAAAACATGTTAGCCTTCCCCACGACCTCAATAGCAGACACGGCTCCCGATATCTTCAGCGTGGGTGAAATGGACTTGGAAAGTGTTGCAAAAAATGTCTACGTCTACTGCGATCTGGTTTCACCCAGACCCGTCGGGGATGTGATGGTACCTCTCCTCAGGAGCGTGCCTGTTCTCAATAGAAATCACACCTCGGTGTTTCAGATCTACGATAAGCCTCACTACCTGCCCCTGAGTAGATTTTCCTTCGATACCGTGGAAATCCTTTTAGCCAACGAACATGGAAAAACCATTCCATTCACCAGTGGGACGTCGGTGCTAACGGTACACTTTCGAGTGAAGAAACATCTCGAGCTGGTATAATGGTGAGACATACACCCTTTCACCGCAATGCCAGGTTATACGAAGACTTTTATTGCTTTCAGGCGGGTGATGGGATGCCAGTGTTTATAGGAGGTCGAAATCAACGAGGACGAGGAATCGGTAGTTTCTTTGGTGGAATCGGGAGGGCTATTTTACCCTGGTTAAAAACAGGGGGTAAAGCCTTACTCAGAGAAGGCGTGGGGACCGGTCTGCAGGTCGCGCAGGACGCATTAGCTGGCAGAAATATCGGCGATGCTTTCAAATCACGAGCTAAGGAGGCCGGCATGCGGTTATTAGACGGGGCCGTAGACCACCTGACGGGTAACAACCAATCAGGAAGTGGTTTACGACGACGAATCAGAAAGCGAGTCGGGAAGGCAGCCCCACCTGGCCAACCCGTTACGAAGAGAATAAAACCATCAGCTAGACTGTTCCCCCTTCATTCTGCAACCAAGAGGCGAACTAAACTGTCGGTACCAAAAGATATATTTGATTAATGATGTCTCTCATTCACCCCAAGTCATGTGAATGTCTTCATTCTGGTTTGGATTTATTTAGCGTTCCACCAACTCAGACTGCTGTAGACTCGGGCCAATTTACTGAAATTCGACCTCTTGCCTCGTTAGCACATGGGACTCCCATAGAGTTTTTCATTTCTGGAAACACTGAAGAGTATCTAGATCTTTTCAACACGTTTTTACATCTGCGGGCCAGGATCACCCTCCCCAATGGTGAAAGTTTACCATTGGATGCCGAGGTAGGTCCAGTCAACAATTATCTTCACAGTCTATTCTCGCAAGTCGATGTTTCTCTGAATGATACATTGATTACACCATCTGAGAATACCTATCCATTTAGAGCAGTGTTCGAGACTTTACTAAACTATGGGGAGGATGCGAAAACGGGGCACTTGACGGCTGCTCTATTCTACAAAGATACAGCAGGCCACCACGATGATATGCAGGCTAACGAGGGATTTAAAATACGACGTGCTTGACTTCGGATAGTAAAGAGGTTGAAATGATGGGTCGTTTGCACTCTGATCTCTTTGTGCAGGACCGTTACATGTTAAACAGAGTGGATGTAAAGATTAAACTCACACCCTCTAAGGACGTGTTCAACATCATGGCTCAGGATAAGTCTGTGGGTTATAAGAGTGTAATCACTTATGCTGCCCTCGTGGTCAGGAAAGCCAAGCTAAACCCAGCAATTTCTCTGGCCCACGAAAAAGCGCTTTTAAGTGGGAATGCACGGTACCCAATCAAGCGGGTTACCCTGAAAACATTTGCCATTGCTCGTGGGATGTATTCCCACAACCAAGACAATTTATTCCTATCTCAAACGCCAACACGTATAGTGATAGGTCTGATTACCGCCGGTGGATTTAATGGAGTTTATAACATTAACCCATTCAATTTTCAACACTTTGGTTTGACTTATATGAACCTGATGGTTGACGGGAGATGTGTATCCGGAAAGCCCCTAGCTATGGATTTTGAAAACAATCACTATGCGCGAGCCTTTTTTGGTACAAATTTGGCCATGGGTTTGATTGGTAGAGATGCTGGCAATGGTATTGATTATCATCAGTTCAAGGATGGCTTTTGTCTATTTGGTTTTGACCTCTCACCCAGTCTGCTAGATGGAACCCAGTTTGAGCTAGCCACGAGTGGACCCTTGTCGATAGAGCTCAAATTCGCCGCTCCCACGACAACTCCCCTACAAGTTATTGTCTACGCCGAGTTGGATTCAGTACTGGAAGTGTCCAAGACAAGACAGGTTCTAACAGACTACGCTATTTGAGAAAATGAACACGGGGGATATTTACAGTCTCTTGATGTCCGATGTTTTTGTTCGAGGTTGCGCCCTTGTTAGTGTCATCCCACGAAACCACTTACCACCCCTCATCGATCAAACCAAGACTGCAGCCTTTGTCGTAAACACCGACCCTGCCCACAAACCTGGTGAACACTGGGTGGCCATCTTTTACAATGGCCTCGGCCAAATAGAGTATTTTGATTCCTACGGTTTACCTCCCAGGCACATTGATATTTTAAACTTTATCGAGAGGAATTCACATGTTCCATTCGTCTACAACTCACGAGTGTTACAAGACTTGTTTAGCAACACGTGTGGTCTATATTGTGTTTATTATATAATTTTAAAGTGTCGTGGTGCGAGCATTAACAGAATTCTCATGCCATTTTCAACGAAACAACATATTAACGACCGTATCATTTATCGGTTGATGACGCCCTGGATCCATCGACTGAGTGGAACAAACTTCCATGACTCATCAAAGATGGCGGCTCTCTGAACATGTCTCAACACGTCCGATGACGTATTGCATCAGTTACTATAAATAGAACGTATTCCATTGGTTACTATAATTAGGCTGGCCACGCCCCACTTGTTACAGGGTATAAAAGTCAGCCGTTCTCAGTTCTACTACATACAGAAAGTCAGAGCCCTGCTACCAAGTCGTGTGATTCAAACATGGAATCGGCTAGCATTAATATGCCAGCTTCATTTGATGTATGTGATCAACGTATTTTCATGTCTCGTAGAAATGAGAATATAATTCCACTGTCCAAAGATGGTGTTAAGGCAGTCTCAGTTTCTGCTTTTCATAACAGACCATTGATAAACATAAGGTCATATCGTGGTGAGAGTCTTCTTAAGTTTCCTACCAGAACTGGAATAACACTCTCGAGAGATGAATTTATCACGCTAGTTGATATGCGAGATGACATTTTAGCAACTTATGATAACATCAACTATACTACACCTCTTGTTGAGCAACCGAAAGAACCAAGAGATATGTATGCCTCGAGTGATTCAATTTCCACTCAGTCGCCAATTACCTACGCCGTCTTTGATCAAGGCTTTGTCAAAATGGAGGGTGGCTGTGTTTTGAACTCTAATCAACCTTCGTATTCACCAGTGTTTGATAACCATTTAGCTCAAACAGACAGTTCCAACAAAGCGAGGAAGCCGAGACGAGTAAAATTAATAAATGCTGCAGTGGGACAGTGAAATTTTTATTACTTATACATGACTATGTTGTTATTTGTGTACTTTTTTCAGATGATTTGAATTCATATTTGTACTATTGAAATCATCATTGTTCAATTATAAACATTTGAATGTGTAACATGTATTGTCCACGTTGATGTATTGAAATAAATTTATGTTTCAGTGTGAAAATAAACATTATAAAAAGAGCATATTTGTTTGATTTTTATTTGAGTTGTTTTAATTTATTTAATTTTAAATTATTTTGTTAAATTAAAATAAATGACAGTATAGAATCTATGAAATAAGGTTCTACTTACGATTTGTAAAGAAAAATTACTTGTACAGCCAAGCACACTCTTGCTTGCGTTACAGCCAAGACACTCGTTGAAACTGCTTCAGAGAGTGAGAATAAAATCCTGGCTGCTTGGATCTACTTATATACAGTTCTAACCTCTTTGATCGATCAAGTACTCTCCAGTACAACCATATTAATTTTCCCCTAAACATCCCACATTAAAACAACCACCCACTAAAATTCCCCTGATAAGTGGTATTCTAATCTTCAGATGATAAAAAGTTATTAACGTAGCCCTGGCCAGTCTGGCCCTCAACATTTAATCAAAACTTTTCACAGCGAAACACGGTCTTTGAACACGAACCAGCGCAAAGATATTAATTACCCCCAAGCGTCTCACATTAAAACATCGGTATCGTAAAATTCCCCTGTTAAATGATTCTCCTGATGAACACTTACCGGCGACGGATATTTCACCACGGGAGGCAGATTCTTTGATGTTCATACGGGAGGCGGATTCTTTGATCGCGCTTAACGTTAAACGCGGCTCCCTCGCTGCGCGAGGTCGCCTCGCGCCTACCGTGAACTCTTTGATCTTGCGGCCCCTTGATGCGCGCCTACCGGGAACTCTTTGATCTCTCGCTTAATTAACGCTGTGTTTCGCATTTGGCGTGTAGCGTGTGTAACGGCCTAAGCTGTTACCTTTAATTCTAAAGGAAGTTTTTAAAAACAATAAATAAACTTGTCACTGTTTTTATTGAATGAGAGTATAAAGAAAGAATAGATTATGAAAGTTACGGAACCATTGAAAGTACAAAGAATATAATAGATTTATGATACCACCACCACCCCTTCACCACCCCTTCACCACCGCCGCGGGAGGTCACCACAACACCACCACCACCGCCACGAGAGGTCACCACCACCACCACCACGACCGGAACAAAAAGGGGCGGGTAGACTCTCATATAAGGAAAAACGGCACCAAAAATTGTGCCTCGATCTGCGTGTAGACTATTTATATAAGGATTTATCTGCGTTTCGACGCCTTCACAACACCACGAGAGGTCAACGAGAGGTCAACGAGAGGTCACCGGAACCAAAATGGGCGGGTAGACTCTCATATAAGAAAAAATGAAGACTCTCATATAAGGAAAAACGGCACCAAAAAATGTGCCTCGATGTACGGGTAGACTATTTATATAAGGATTTAGGTGCCTTCAAAGGCACTTTTATCCGTCCTAAATGACATACTATACTACTATCGTCTTCGCTGTATCTCTTTATCCACTGGTATTTGACCGGTACATTTCCATAATTCCATGTTAGTGACTTTGTCCTGCCATTTCCATCCCTTTATTCTGCGCAAGCATCCATTAATGAAAGTCTGTACTTTCGTGATTGTCAATTTTGTCATTCTCCATGTTTCACAGCCATATAATAGGACCGACTTAACATTTGAGTTGAACATTTTTATTTTTGTATTTAGCCTAATTTCTTTGGATTTCCATATGTTTCCCAGTGCAATGAAAGCTCCTCTTGCTTTTGATATCCTTATTTTGGTATCATTTTCTGTTCCTCCCTCTTTATCTATATTACTGCCCAGATATATATAAGATTGTACGTCTAGTAGAGGTATTTCTCCTAGTTTTATTTGGTTATTGCCAACTGCATTAATTCTCATAATGTTGGTCTTATCTCTATTAATCTTTAGTCCTAGCTGTTGTGATAGTAGCATAATTCCCCTATAATTTGTGCACTCCTGTAAACTTCCTTTCTTTGGTAGTTTGATCATATAACCTTCTCTCCAGTCTTTAGGTATTTCTTCCCTCTCCCAAATTTTATCCAATAGATCCTGTAACACCATGGTAGAGGTGTTAATATCTGCTTTGATGGCTTCCGAAGGAATTTCGTCTGGTCCTGTGGCTTTACCATCTTTTAATAGTTTGATGGCTTTCATTATTTCTTCTTTGCTTTGTTTTCCGCAGTTAACGTGTAACTCCTCTTCTGCTGGTAGTATATCTGGAGGATTATTTGAGCCGGGTCTGTTCAAAAGTTCTTCAAAGTGTTCTTTCCATCTCTCCATTTGTTCCCTTATATTACTAAGCAGATTTCCTTTCTTGTCTTTGATAAAGGCGTTGATCTGTTTGTATTTTCCACCTAATTTCTTTGTGCTGTTGTACAGTTCTTTCATATTCCCTTTATTTGCTGCTTCTTCTGCCTCTTTAGCTAGTTCATCTATATATTTCCTCTTATCCCTTTTAATGCATCTTCTCACTTCTTTGTTCACCTCTGTGTAAGCTTCCTGTGTCTTGGCTTTATTACTTCTCGTTTTGCTTTTATTTATGTCTGCTTCCTTGTTCTTTCTTTCTTTAATTTTATCCAGGGTCTCTGCTGTCATCCATGCCTTATTCTGGCGTTCTCTTTTCCCCAGTGTTTCTTCGCATGTCTCTTTCCATATATTTTTTACCTGTTTCCAATGATCTTCTATATTTATTGTATTTTCTAGTTGTTGGAGGACTTGGTATTTGTTTGCTATTGTGACTGCAAATTTATCTTTAATTCCTTGTTCTTTAAGAAACCCTACATTGAAATACTTTCTACCCTTATTCGTTGTATTATACCTTTTTAATTTAATTTTAAGTTTGGCTAACAGAAGATGATGATCAGAAGCTATATCTGTTAGAAATGTCACTAATATCTCCATCTTCTTGTAGTTTCTTTAGTTTACTTTTAACAATAATAGGTAAAAAAACTTCATTCCTTCTTTCTATGAATTTCAGTTTTAGATGTTTTAAGACAATGTACACTTCATTCATTGTAATATTTTGTACCTCAATTTTGAGCACACTTGTATGAAATGTTGAGGCCTGTGATTGAATGAAAAAGAGCCACGCTTCCGAGTATGCATTTTCAAAAAATGTTTTTATTACACTGGGACACTTCTCTTGTGACAGAAAATATGACTTTAAAGGAAGAAACATTTGTAAAATACGTTCGACTGCTGGTAACAATGCCAGCCACCTGGTTTTGCTGTAGCCTAACAGTTTTTTATAATCAGTGTCAACGAAGTCACAGAATTCCTTTAGTTTCTCAATTCTAACAGTGTATATATAAAAATAGCTGTATATCTTCACCACAATTACTTCAATGTCTATAGGCAGACAATCTGTTGCAGTTTGCATACAGTTATGTACAATATGAGCTGCACAATTTACACCTATTAAATTTCTTTCTAATTTTTCCTGTAATTTTGAAAAAACATTGTTTTTTCCTGATCTTGCAGCACCACCAAAGTTACAATTAGTATTGTCAGCACACAACGCTAACATTTTGTGCTTAATATTGTTTACTTCCAGGGTCTCTAGAATGTAGTTAGATAAAATATCTGATGTCTCACCTACTAGTTCCTTAATTTCTAAAATCTTTACTTTGATTCCACAACTTGGCGTAAAGTACCTGACTAGAATCAGACATAATTTAGTGCTGCCGTGATTAGAGCAATCAGAGTAGACAGTTAAATAGTTGACAGATTCCAGGTCAGATTGCAAGCACCTTAGCGCTTCACGTTGAAATATATTTGTCAATATAGATTGTGATTTTGTTCTCGCGCACGCATATTGTGGTTCAAAACAAATCTTAATTAATTTAGAAGTACAATCTGTTGATCGAAAAGAGTGGTTGTGTTGGACAGTATGATAAACGAATGCGCCTTCTACAGCTGCTAGTTTGCGTTCATTACTATCGTCTGTCTTATTTTTATTAAAAAACGATGTTATTTGATTGCTTGAGCTACAAGCTGATATGTCTGCTTTTGTGTGTTTATCTGTTTTTACATGTTGAACAATATCCGTCTTCCCACCGTGAGCAACAGAAAATTTACAACTACATTTCACACAATAAACTTCAGATTCAGATGATGTCTTTTTAATAAAAGGAAATTCTTTTTCCAAGTCTTTATTAAAGACACATTTTCTTTTTGGCATTTTTAATCTACAAGGATAAATTAAATAAACATTAAAAAACTAACACCACCGATGATAATTATTGTCAACAACAAATCCATACAATAAGAGAATATACTCAGAACTCCGACACTTTAACAAAACATTCTGAAAGTACGAGGCGTCTAAACATAATTGGCACGATTGTATTGAAAACGAAACTTAGAAAGCGGTGAAGGCTACTACCAAGAATTTGAGTAATTCTTGGAAATTTCTAGGTGGAAAATAAATCATGTTTATAAGTATTCACAAATTGCAATATCATTGATTTTATTGATTTACACTATGTCATTGCTAAAAACGGGACATTTACGGGACAAAATGGGAAATACGGGACATATGGGACCCACAAAAAAAAACGGGACAAGGCCCAAAATAGGGGACATGTCCCGTTAAATACGGGACGTATGGTCACCTTAGCTTTGTTCAACTATTATACGTAGAGTAGTTATTTGATCAGCACAAGATCTGTTCTTCCTAAAACCTGCTTGTTCATCTCTCAAGTGTTTCTCTATAGCCTCTTTTAGTCTCTCCAGAATGATTCTGCTTAATATTTTTCCTGGCACTGATAGTAGCATAATTCCCCTATAATTTGTGCACTCCTGTAAACTTCCTTTCTTTGGTAGTTTGGTCATATAACCTTCTTTCCAGTCTTTAGGTATTTCTTCCCTCTCCCAAATTTTATCCAATAGATCATGTAACATCTTGGTAGAGGTGTTAATATCTGCTTTGATGGCTTCCGAAGGAATTTCGTCTGGTCCTGTGGCTTTACCATCTTTTAATAGTTTGATGGCTTTCATTATTTCTTCTTTGCTTTGTTTTCCGCAGTTAACGTGTAACTCTTCTTCTGCTGGTAGTATATCTGGAGGATTATTTGAGCCGGGTCTGTTCAAAAGTTCTTCAAAGTGCTCTTTCCATCTTTCCATTTGTTCCCTTATGTTACTAAGCAGATTTCCTTTCTTATCTTTGATAAAGGCGTTGATCTGTTTGTATCTTCCACCTAATTTCTTTGTGCTGTTGTACAGTTCTTTAAAATTCCCTTTATTTGCTGCTTCTTCTGCCTCTTTAGCTAGTTCATCTATATATTTCCTCTTATCCCTTTTAATGCATCTTCTCACTTCTTTGTTCACCTCTGTGTAAGCTTCCTGTGTCTTGGCTTTATTACTTCTTGTTTTGCTTTTATTTATGTCTGCTTTCTTGTTCTTTCTTTCTTTAATTTTATCCAGGGTCTCTGCTGTCATCCATGCCTTATCCTGGCGTTCTCTTTTCCCCAGTGTTTCTTCGCATGTTTCTTTCCATATATTTTTTACCTGTTTCCAATGATCTTCTATATTTATTGTATTTTCTAGTTGTTGGAGGACTTGGTATTTGTTTGCTATTGTGACTGCAAATTTATCTTTAATTCCTTGTTCTTTAAGAAACCCTACATTGAAATACTTTCTACCCTTATTCATTGTAATATACCTTTTTAATTTAATTTTAAGTTTGGCTAACAGAAGATGATGGTCAGAAGCTACATCTGCCCCTCTATATACTTTTACATCCTGTAAGGATGACTTAAACTTATTATTAATACATATGTGATCAATTTGATTTTCCGTTCTATGATCTGGTGACACCCATGTAGCTTTGTGTATTCTTTTATGTTGGAATATTGTTCCTCCTAGGCTCATTTGATTAAGGGCGCAGAAATTCACAAATATCTCTCCATTCTCGTTTATATCTCCAAGTCCATGTTTTCCCATAATCTCTTCGAAACCTCTGTTGTCTGATCCTACCTTAGCATTTAGGTCTCCCATCAAGATTATAATATCCTTGGCTCGTCTTGCATTCATCTGACATTGTAGCTGTTTATAAAAATCATCTTTAACTGAGTCATCTTTATCGTTGGTTGGTGCATAGCATTGTATAATGTGTAATTTTATTTTGTTTTTGGTTGTTCTAAATGTTGCTCTCACCAGTCTTGGTCCCACTGCCTCCCATTCTATTAGTGTCTTCTGTGCATTCTTTGATAGCATTATAGCTACCCCTTCGCTATGTTGTGCTCCTAGTTCCTGGTGTCCTGATGATAAAATCATCTCCCCTGTATTCAATTTTATTCTCTCCGCTCCCAGCCATCTTGTTACACACATTCCCAGAATATCTATCTTGTAGTTGGTCATTTCTGCTGCCACTTGTGCTGCTTTTCCTTGTTCGTTATGGGTACGAACATTCCAGGTGCCAATTCTGGATGATTTCCTGGTAGACAAAGGGTGAGTCGGCAACCCGGACTCCTTATGGCTTTCTCCGGATTGCGTCATACGTCTCTTAGACAGAGAACCCTTCTCTTTCCTGGTTGACGGATTAACTTTATCTTTCTTTGACTTGTTCATGTTTGTGAAGTTTTTTCGGCTTATTTTTTTTTACAGTATGGGATATCCAGTCCCATGCCTAACCCTCCTTTCTCGCCTCTTACGAACATGCCTGGTAGGGTACAGCGCCGCTATTCTTTACTCCCCTTTCGGGCCCCGGCAGCGCACGGGCGATGTTGTGTGTTCTTGCCCATTCAATAAATTTCTCACCTCTTTCATTCCTCTTGCCTAAGCCATAATGACCAACTACTTCCTCAACTCTTTCCTTTCCTACTTTTGCATTAAAATCCTCTAGAACTATGATGTTTTCATGTGGTTTGCATTCATGAAGTGCCCCATTTAACTCGTCGTAAATTAAATAATAAATTATTAAATATATAAAATACTAAATGATATGAGGGCCCGCGAATAGAGCTGCAGAGAACTTGTCAAATAAACATAAAATGGTTTGAAGTAGCTAAACTAATAGAAATGCAATACAAACTGCAACGTTTCGGCAAAACCTTCATCATGTATAACAAGAAACCAGAAAATACAACACGAATCTTAAAACGGTATACCTATACGGGGCCACAAGTAGAGCTGCAGTGAACATGCAGAATAAACATAAAACTATATGGAACACAACACAACCCAACTCAAAGTAAATTTACACCCAAGCTGAGTCTAAGGTTATGATTGTAGACGCTAATTTTGACTGTGTAACTCTGACTACTTGACATTGATTCCAAACTCTAAACTGAAATTCAAAAATTGTTTTTGCTTAAATCTGAAGACACACGGGGCCTCCAGGGAATGCAAGAAAATTGCTAAACTTTAAAGACTTCTCAACTGCACTGGTAACAACAGAATGAGAAGTGACATGTTCACTACTCAAAATAGAGAGTAATAATAAAGTGTGAATCTATATTTTCCTATTAAGACAATTTTTTGTTGATTATTTGTGATTTTGTCTAAGTGCTGTAAACATATCTCCTCCTCTGAAATGATTCTCTGATCTATTGTCTCGAAAGTTTCCCTATAAAATAATATTCATGTATTATTATTTGTCTCCAGTCTAAACCACAGAAAACTACTATTCGTGTCGTTTCTTCCTAAAACTGTTGCATGCAACCCAAGTATTAAGCCCTACCCTATCCGGGAGATACATGTCGTAACAGGAAAATACAGATAACAATTTATTCCCGAGTTGTGATCGTAACCCTAAGCTACAGTCATGACTACACCTGCGTGAAAGACATCGCCAATGGTAGCTACATATTTAGATAGCTAAGTTGGCCGTGCACTCTAGCGTTTGATTTCTCACAAGGTGCTGTGTCAAGGAGTACGGGTTCAATACTGCTTTGGACAATATATTGTTCTTTGCATATTGATTGAACTCTGCAAGCACCACAGGGCCAATTTCACTGGTTCAACAAGGTGTAGCCAGTCCCGCAGCCATATCCTTATATAACACAGCCCATGAATCTGTGTGCAAAATTCGCCGCTCTCGGTTCTATGGTCACAACCACTGTCTCCATTGAAGGAGAAATAAATTCCCGAATATGAAAGGCAGCTTCCACATTTGGTAAACTTAAAGATAGAGCATGGGCCAACACCAAATTAACACTCAGAACTAAGATTCAAGTTAACAAAAAATTGTATGCTTAGTAAACTTCTATACGGATCAGAAACTTGGACTACTTATGCAGGGCATGAGAAAGAGTTTAGCAGTTTTCATATACTTTGGCTTCGAAAGATTATGAACATCACACGGCAGGACAAAGTAACCAATTCTTATATCTTACAACGAGCAAAACTCCCATCCATAATGGCAACACTTAGGTGGCTGGGTCATATCAGAAGAATGGTAAACATTCGTATTCCCAAACAACTATTGGATGACCAACTTTTAAGAAAAGAGAGAGACCAAAGGACAGACCAGTGCTGAGATATAAGAGTGTTTGCAAGGCTTCCTTATGTGAATTCTCTATCATTGAAAGAAACGGAAAATCTCGCTGCAGATCGTAGCACATGGAGAACAAAATAAAAAATTCGACACAGCAATTTTTGAGGCATTACTGATACTATTCAGAAGACAAGGAGAAAAGAGACAAGGCCAGGCACCAGAAATACATCTTGTTCATTCTGCGGATGGATTTGTCTGTCCAGTATTGGCAGATTCAGTCATAAGTGAAGCTGTTCAGCAAAGCAGCATCCAGCATAAGACACTAATATTTTGTTACCAAACAACTGACTTATCATAATTGCTTGCTACCAACCGCCTGTCAAGACCCCGATTGGAGTGACGTCATGGGACGCACCAAAATGGACGCTTCTTGCGTCCAAGCCATGTAAACAATGTTGACTTTCCTTGTCTCCAACGGTTTATCTCATTCTATTAGAGAATTTCACGCTATCTGTTACCACAGTGAGATGGCGGATTTTTAAAAAATGTAATCACGGGTTTGATAATAAATGTGTGTACACAGTTCGTTAACCATCGCTGTAGATCAAGTCTTTATTCGCTGGCTTCGTTAGCAACAATGGAAGCTAACGAAGAAAACTTCTCCTCTTGTGTAAACTACACATTCACATCTAAGAGTGAACCAGTGAAGGTCACAAAATCATATTCTCTCTGTGGTTTTACTAACTACAGGTCATGTGGCTTATGTTGGATTGGAAATGATAACTTACCACCACTGTGTGTCTATATGTTTGGAATTGGAGTCATCAATGATGGCCTAACATCATCAAGTGCTATGACGATCATCATTTTCGGGAGGACGTGAACTACAATGGTATATGGTGGATAGGCGGCAGGAACCATTGAAGGCTATGTCTGAAATGTGTTCCTTCTTGCAGTTTCCTCATATTCCAAGTCCGGCTTGTTGCAGGAGCTACTGAGTTAAGTGCTCTGTGCACACCGTGAGCTGTGTGTCTCATCCGTTTTGATCCTGCTTCGATATCCCGCTTGTTTACGATGAATGATGATATCGTATGACAGGGAACAGTTGGCTGTGTTCACTTTCTGCGCGGTTTCGCCTTATGTCTTTTGGCGTATGCTGAAACTGCTACGATGGGGACTACAGTTACCTTTCTTTGTTTGGGAGATGAGTTAGTAATTCGGATGATTCCACTGGCACGGGCGGTTGAGCAATTATGGATTTTAATTCGTTTGCTGTGATACCGAGGCCTTCCATAACCAATAACCAATAACCAATGGAAGCTAATGACCTTACTTCTGCCGACGGTTGGTTTGGGGCAAATTGTACGTTACAATGTCACTGCTATAATGGCTTAGTTTGTGACAAAACTACAGGAACATGCTCAAACAATGACAGTTGTCAGTACAAAATTTTCGGACCCCAGTGTCAGTATTCGGACCCCCTTGATTTTATTTGCAAATATGCCCAAAAATCTGAACCTACTTTCCTGTTTGATAACAACGACACGTCATGTAATCCGGACACAGATTCTACATCAGTTGAGGCAACTCTCAATCAATCTTTGCCGTGATCCTGGTTTAGGATTTATGCGAATTACTTAAAATATCCGGACAGTTTCACGGTAAAACTGAATGGTTCTGCCTCATGTAACAATGTATCAAGGTTTGTAGTTAGTCCGCACGAGATTGATGTCTTCTGCTCTGGGGCTGGTCTGATCAACAAGTTACGGATTGAAAGGGCGATAGTTGCAAATATCTGCTCCATCTACATTGGCGGGGGTCGGAAAGTGGCTCTCAAACAGATCACAAACCAGACCGACAAATTTGATGATTGTTATACAGGAGACGGATGTGGACCACAGGCCGCAGTTAATAACAAAACAAAGACCAATCTCTATGACAATGACTGCACACACACACAATGGAGAAGTTGAACCAATTCTGTTTACTGGTATCTGAACTTTGCAACGCCCCAGAAGATTCACATCATTCGAATCTATCATCGAGCTAGCACTATGATTCAGGTAAAGAATGGCACTCTAAGGGCTTTCTCTGACAGTGGCGGAGTAGTGTTCCAGTATAATGATAGATATATCATACCCTAATTTATCTGTGAACACTATTGTAGTCAAAACACAAACGTCAATGGCACACATTAAGATTGAGTTCTCACCGACCATTTCGCAGGCCGACAGTGCACTGACGGTATGTGAGGTGCAAACATTTACAGACACCTATTGTCTGGACGAGCATTCTTGGTCATTTTGTGCAGTGTGTAGTGGGTGTAGTAAAGGCTGCAATGTCATCATCGGTACTTGTCACGGCTACTGTTCACATGGGATTTATGGAAACGACTGTTCCAGGTCTTGTCTCAGCGTCTGTCCTTTATTTGAGGAAAAATCTGGAAAATGCCTACAATGTAAACATCTTGGCTATCTATACCTGTAATGACACTTGTCCCGATGGTAATTTTGGGCTACAGTGCGAACAGATGTGTTCTGATGGCTGTGACATCATATGTACTCTCAAATGTCTGGACAACTGTTTCAACGACAACATTCAACAGTCGATCGGGAATCTGTACATGCAAGAGAATGTTCTATGGGTCAGACTGCACTCTCAAATCTCCGGACAACTGTTTAACGAAACTTGTGATTCCCACGTTCAGAAGAGTCTGCCGACTACACCAAGCCCAAGCATATGGGCACTTTAATGTGTTTCTGTGCTTGACATGGTTCATATTTTGGTGTTTTTTAGTTAAGCCATGGCTCATATCTTGCTGTGTTTCTGTCCTAGCCATGGCTCATATCTTAGCTTGTGTGTGCTGGCCATGGCTCATATCTTGGTGTGTGTGTCATGTTAGTCATATCTCATATCTCAGTGTGTCCGTGTTAATCATGTCTCATATCTTTATGTGTGTCTGTGTTTAGTCATATCTCATATCTTAGTGTGTACCAGTGTTAGTCATATCTTTGTGTGTGCATGTCTGGGTTAGTGATATCTCATATCTTTGTGTGCATGTTTATGTTAGTCATATCTCATATCTTTGTGTGTGCATGTCTGTGTTTGTCACATCTCATATCCTTGTGTGTGCATGGCTATGTTAGTCCCATCTCATATCTTTTTGTGTGCATATCTATGTTAGTCATATCTCTTATCTTTGTGTGCATATCTATGTTAGGCATGTGTCATATCTTTGTGTGTGCATGTCAATGTCAGTTATATCTCATATCTTTATGTGCATGTTAGTCATGTGTCATATATCTTGATGTGTGTCAGTGTTAGTCATGCCTCGTATTACTGTGTGCATGTCTGTATTAGTCACATCTCATATCTTTGTATGTGCATGTCTGTGTTAGTCACATCTCACATCTTTGTGTGTGTATGTCTGTGTTAGTCACATCTCACATCTTTGTGTGTCCGTGTCTGTGTTAGTCATATCTCACATCTTTGTGTGTGCATGTCTGTGTTAGTCACCTCTAGTGACTCGGGCAGATGGTGCTCGTAAACCTGGGAGGGCCTACCATCTAAGGGCAGAATCCCCCTACAGAAAAGACAATCTGCTGCCTTGCAGGAAGATTGGGGACAATCAAAGGCTAGGGAAAGCAAACCCGAATAAAATGCTGGCTGAAATCGGATGCATTGGGCCACTGGCGCAGAACACAGTGCAACGTATTAACGGGTGTTCAGTCAGAGTGGATCTGACAGACTCTAATTGTGATGTTCTGTCTGCGGGGGCGATCAACACACTTAGCCTGACAGCTGACTTCATGTGGGAGTCTGGAATCCTTACTCTGATTGAGTCCTGAACGCAGAGAGAGAGAGAGAGAGAGAGAGAGAGAGAGAGAGAGAGAGAGAGAGAGAGAGAGAGAGAGCGACCCCGATTGCCATATTGGTTTAGTTACTATATTATCAGATTTTTTAAAAACACAAATGTCTTAGGAAAGCCAAAATGGCAACCACTGTCATTAATTTTGACGTCACTTCCGCTCAGCTTCAGTTTACAAACGGGAAGGTCCAGACCGTCATCTTTTACCGATTGTCAACAAGTTTGTGTTGCTGTGATTGTCGCTTACTCTAGGCTTAAATAAACAGACTTTATCTTTTTCATGTTTTATTTTCCATCTCCTTTTTATATGAATCTCACTCAGAATTGTATCTTGACTTATCTAAAAGACCATTGTAGGTTCAACTAAACTAATATTAAAAGTTAAAGTTTCTATCAAACTATAATTTATTATAATTTATATTCATATTGACCTTTCGGCCGGCCCCTAGGGCGTAGACCAAGATACTTCAGTGACCTTCTCCTATCTGAATTTTTGTTCTAGCAGTTTTCTTTTAAAGATATTTTATCAAATCTCGCCATTTGTCTCTGTTCTGTACAAGCAGCTCTATCTCATTGAGGGAGCCGAATCCTGCTGCTCTTGCCTCTCTCATCAATGTTCTTCACAGTGTCTCTCTGGGTCTTCCTCTTTTTCTCTCTTACCTGTTGTTTCCCATATGAGGGCTTGCTTTGCTATTCGGTTATTAACTCTTCTCATCACATGTCCAACATATGACCATCATCTTTTCTTTATTACTGAAGATATTAGTGGTTGCTTGGATTTCTCTAATTTCCTCGTTTGTTTTGAATTCAGGAATTCGTTCCACGCTATACCAAGTATTTTCCTTAGACATTTATTTTCGAATGCGTTCAACTTTGTTTCTATATCTCTTGTTGTTTTCCAGCTTTCACACGCATACGTTAGGGTAGATAGTACATTTGATTTGAATAGTCTAAGTTTTGTGTTTGTGCTGATTAGTTTTGATTTCCACAACGTTTCAAGGCTTCTGAAAGACATTGCTGCTTTAGCTGTTCTGATTTCTGTATCAGGTCTACATTTCATTAACAAATCGTTTTTATGATAGCGACTTGTTAAACCTCTGATCAACGGTTATATACCAAGCCAGAGAAAAATAATTCCTCCATTTTAGAAACAACCGGAAACTGTCTACTCTAAAAGTTTACTCTAAAGAATTTGATTGACTTATTAACTTATTCAAAACGTGACATGAAGTGAAGATTGAACATAAACCCTGCAGCATGGGAAGACAAAGCTGCCGACCGCAATCTCTGGAAACACACTCTAAAGGTTCACCTCAAAAAAGAAGCAGACAGATTCATAAAGAGAACACATGGCCAAAGAAAAGAAAAGAAAAGAAAAAAATAATTTCTTGGGAAGCTGAAAAATCCATAGGCAACTATCATCTATGACTCATTGAGGCTACTATATATATATATATATATATATTATAATATTTAAGACAACTTACAACTACAAAAAGTGGGTAGTAGTAATGAGTACTAATATTATTTAAGTAAATAAATGGTAGCTGCCAAATCCAAAGCCTCTTGTGATTTTCCTGTGTAAGTAATAGAATCTGCAGGCCAGTTATCACTCAATGACCTGAAATAAGTCACTACAGCTTTCTCAGACTTTACGATGTCATGTGTAAAGTAATGGCCTTCCCCGTTTTGCCATGGTGCATGACTATATTTTTCCAAGATTATCTTGGATGATGTTGTCAATATTACATCAGACCAACCTGCTAAACAGAAAAATGTAGCACACACCACATTTGTTATTTTTAGAATTAAACTTGCCTAACTTAAACTAAAACTGAGTGTAAGTATAACAAAAAATATTATTGAGGGTTTATTGTTTTCCTTTAAATTTGTGACTATGATGATGTAGAGTTGGGGAGAGAGATCATTTATCAAATTATTGACATACAAGTAACCATACTATAACGCTGGTAAAAAAATGGAAAGGTACAAGACTTATATCGCTGTCTCAGTATGCAGGTTTTATCCAATGGTGTACAACATCCTATCCAGAAGTGGTTCGGAGACTCCTGTCTAGTGTCCCCTCAAGTACCATAACTTATCACTTTCCCAGAGCGCTACACTGGTACCCATTACTACCAGGTGCTGGTTCAACCGTTGGGGGTATTATATCCAACCACGAGTACAATTCACACTGCTTCCATCGGGAATCAAACATGGGTTGTCCTGTGATACATTTCTTAAGTATTGACAAAGTAATAGACAAGTTAGTTTCAATGACCAATGGTGATATGTAACTCATAACTAATTGAAAGGCAAAAAATATTACAGTAAAATTACCATCTCCTGCTAACTCTCACTAAATATTGAACATTCCTCCTTAATTTCTGACAGACGCAAGTATGGAAACCAAGAATGTTATCCCCATTTGGAATATAAAACAGGAACCAGATTATGAAGTAAGTAGATTGGTTAGTTTTAAAAGTACTAATTTAGTTACCAATGTACTTAACTAAACAAACATAAAACAGGCAGTATTAACTTTCTATAATTGATTATTGTGCTTGTGTTCTATGGGACATTTTTTCTTATTCTCATTATCTATCTTTCGACCTGTAGCTGGCACATTGGGCATAGACCAAGATACACCTTCACTTATCTGAATTTTTGTTCTAATTTTAAATTCTAAGTTTTTGTTTTGGCTTGCTTTGCTATTCAGTTATTATCTCTTCTCATCACATGTCCAACATATGACCATCGTCTTTTCTTTATTACTGAAGATATTAGTGGTTGATTGGTGATTTCTCTAATTTCCTCATTTGTTTTAGTTCCAAAAAAAACTATCACTATTATCTACTGCTAATTTACACATTCTGTATCAGTTTATATATATTTAATTTTCATGAGAAAATATAAATATTAGAAAATATATTTATTTCTCATATATTTAATTCTCATTAACTCAAACATAATTAACAGAAAAAATATAGAAAAAGATGATGTTGTTTCCAGTACTTGACTTGCAGAAAATCAATTATTGGCTGATACATTATGTGACAAAAAGAAGTCCACAACAAAATCTTTGCAACAATAAACACTCTATGTCCATATTTGACATGATAAGACCCAGGCTTAGTCATTGTCATGTATCCTTACTTTCACTATTCTCTACCAGGTTGTCTTTTATCTGTCTCTTGCTTGAGCTTTCATCTTGGCTTCCATAGAATGACAGATCTTGTGATTGTTTCTTTATTCCTCCAGACTATATCACCTATTAAGTTGTGTGCTGCTAAAAAAAATATTTATTTTACCATTGAAATATTCATGTTACATTAAATCATCATCAAGTACCGGGCCTGCTGATGTAGGTGATCATGTCTTTCCACAACTTTTGATCATGACAATTATTTATCATTTCTGTTGTTGACCTTCTGCCAAGCCATTCTCTTAGGCTGTCTGGTATCTTTTCTCTTTGCTTCCCTCTATTTCTTCATCCCTCAATTTTCCCAGTTGTCACAGTATATTCCAGCTGTTCCCTTCTCATTACATGGCCAAATGATGATTGTTTCTTCCTAATATTGGAAATTATCTCTCTTTTTGCTTTGACCTCTTTCAGAACATTTTCATTACTCTTCTTAGCTGTCCATGGGATTATCAACATTCTTCTAAGAAACCACATTTCTACAGACTCCAGTGATTTTCTTGTCTGTTGTCCTATTGTCCATGATTTACATCCATATGTTAAGAATTAAATCATCATACACATAGAAAATTATTTTGTTTCTTTCCTGACATGGCTTGCATTAAAATGAAATATCATTTTAGGCAGGTTTGCTTTATTCCCACAGACTAACAAATTTAACATTTCTTCTAAACATTAAGAGGAGATACAAGTTCATGGACTAGACACAAAATTGTTTAATCAATAATAAGAAATAATTTAAAAGTTCAGATGTGTTGGTATGTAGAAATTAGATATAACTTATTCATTGTATCTTCCATTTGTCTTGTTATTCCAATATTTCAACATGTTAAAATGGGACCTTACTTTTCCTTTCTCAGATTGTCAGAAATATGGAAACCCAGAACCTGCTACCTGTTGAGAATATAAAACAGGAGATGGATTATAAAGTGAATACATTGGTTGGTATTAAGGTCTTTTAGTAATATTTTTCTGCAAACCACATTTTAGAAGTGGATATCGTTTCCACAAATTTGACTCATTGATTATTAGGATTTTACTCTCAAGTTTCTAACTTTGGAGTTGAAATAAAATTCCTTGGTATTTATTCTAATCCATTATTTTTTAAGTCATGTTGAGTGAATTTAATTTTTGTTATCAGCACATAGACATGGGAGATAAGTGGTCATTGGCTCGTACTAGCTCTGGTTCTAGAAATAGCAGATGTGTTTTCAAATAGTAGATCTAAAATAAGGTTAATAAAAATAAAGATGACCTCCTTATCATTGAGTAACTAATTATTTTGATAATCCTCCCAGTATGGTGAGATTGAAGTAATGAAGGTGAATATGTGCAACTCAAAATTATTACGTGACATCAAAGTTTGAAAAAGATGACTAAAAAGTATTTGTGGGTGTAGTAACCATTCAAATATTTACCATTTTTGTATAAATATTGATATATTTTACAACAAATACCATTTCTTGAGTTACTGACATGCATAAATCTGTATACATCACATTAAGTGTAGTTTTTGTTTATTCCAATTAAATTTTCTCTTCAAGTTTATTTTATAATTCTTGCACTTTTCATAAAAAAAAAAGACATTAGTATATACTTTTTGTTTGCTTTGTTTTGTGTTCACCAGCTCTATGTTTCTGGCAAAGTCCAGAGGGATTGAATTTTGCATGAATATGATTTTTTTCCTATTTTTACACACTGGCAGCCATGTGTTAGGTGCTCGCCGCCTTATAGTCGTTATATATTTATTATCGTCATATTCTTTGCTGGGGCAGTGGCTATTTTAGGCCTACAGTTTGCGATTTCCAACTGCCAAGTTTCCGTTAACATGCGCAGAATGCACTCAGGGCCTCTTATTTTTCATAATTTTCTGAGAGGGCTAGACATCAGATCTCACTACCCAGAGACAAGGGGAGGGTAAAGCCACTGATTCAATTTTTTTTAATTTGTTTATTTATTTTCTACCACCTGTGGTGAGAACCAACCTTGAGATCTTCATGACCATAGGCCAACATCTGACCTCTAGACCACCCAGCTACCTACTTTTTCAGTAATTATCATAAACATAAATGTTGTTATTTAATACACAACAATGATGTCTGATGTTTTAAAAATGTTAACAAATCATGTTGTGCACTAATTTTTGTATTTTATGGTTTTTTAGACTTATGCACTAAGAGTTAATACCATAATGTTGCTGCCTTATATGTTGCTACTTGGCATGTTTGTCACTGCCTGGAATGTTGGCTTTCTAATGAGGACAAGACCAAGAAGAAGAACTTAAAGTTGAATTGGTCCAAGACATTCGGTGATATTAAATTACAATTACCTGGATAGTCTGTGTGATAGTTCTCATCTTTCTATGGTACCAGAAGTTCTGATAACAAAGTATCAGTGTATATTGCAATAAAACTTGAGAAGGAAAAAATTGTAGGAAACTTGGTAATCCAAAAAAGTTAAGCTTAAATAGAAAAATAAAAATTGTGGAACTTATCAGTCCTGCTATATGGCTGAGAAACATGGAGAACGACAAAAATGACATTCATGAAGATGCAGACTTTCATTGATGGATGCCAACTGAGAGTATATACACAGCAGGCCATTTTTGGAATCACCATGGGGAAGAGACAAAGACCAATATATTCTTCCAAAGACAGATAGAAACAGAGATGAAGATAATGCGGGAAGACATGGAGTGATCTTTAAAAAATAAAGACAAGAATCAGAATGGCTTGGAAAGTGTTTGTTGAAGACCTATGCTCCACAGGGAGCTGAAAGGAAGAAGGAGAAGGAATATTATTGAATAAGCTACTTACAGCTTTGGTCATAGATTTTTATAATTGCTTAAATAGATTAAATAAAGAGACAATTAGAGGCCACAGAGATTTTATTTCTCAGAAGAATGTTGAAAGTTCCCTGCACAACTAAAAAGTCCAAGGAAATTCTCAAAGAGGCCAACACAAAAAAGGAGCTCCTAAGAAACTTCAGAATGAAAAAAATCAACATTTTTCATGCACATCATGAGTAGAAGAAAGTTGGAATACTTGGTTACAACTGGTAAAATACAGGGAAAGAGAGATTGCGGATGACAAAGAGAGAAAATATTAGATTGTTTGGTGTCATAACATGGAAAACAGTCAACATCAGAAATGATGCAATGCATGATGGATAGAAGATTGTGGAAGGACATGATTGGCTATGCCAAATGGTATGGTACATGATGAAGCTAAAAACTATCTTTATGACACTTAGTACCATTGCTGGTGTATGTCGGCGGGCAATGATAAAACCAGAGGGATAAAGACCGCTTGGTCAGGCAGTCGCCACGACGTGTGAGACTCAGGATTTTTATTTCACCCCTGACAGAAAAAAATCCTTTCCGTCTACCACGGGTTTCGAACACCGTACACTAGCTTTAAAACAGTGGTTTTAGCCGCATGGCCATGCTTACCGTGTACATGATGATGATGATAAATAAATTGCTACAGAAAGATGTTTTAACTTCTTAAATGTGTAAACGAATGTTGTTCTGTTAAATACTCACTAACATTCTTATATTCCATATTGTTACCATTAGGTATTACAGTTTACTTTATACAAGATTCAGGCCTAATGTACTTCGTTCTAACAATAGTTAAGAATTTGTATGTGTCATTTTTTCATCTTCACCTATAGTTGTAAGTTGGCAACTGTTGATCTTTAGTAGTAACTGCTAGGACTGTTTTACCAAGCAACTTCTCTTGTGGCTGATTCTACTAATGATTAAATGGCAGGTCTGGCAGCAGAATGGATAAAGAAAAATTGTCTTGCCTCGTTTCTCCTGCATCTTTAATCTTTGAATTATTTCATTTTCTGTCAAGAATCCCACTCTGGAAACTATAGACAGCTGCCATAACACAACTTTTCATGCATTCATTGATAGCTTTCATTTCAAGACAACCTTAAATGTTGGCCATTGAGTCAAACGAATTGCAGTGCTCTCAACACCTTAGTAACACAAATATGGCCCTCAGAAACAGTACAAACTATAGGGAGCTGGTGAATACCTTGAATACACCATCAAAACATCTTTGTGTTCTCCATTTTATATTTCTGGTGAAGACCAGGGAAATAGAGTTTTGTCTGAATATGACTTTTTTCTATTTTTCCACATTGGCAGCTGTTTGCTTTGGTGTCCCTTACAATACAGATATTCTCTTATTTCAAAGACTCATTTTTCTCTCACTTTTTATTGTTAAGGCTTTTGATGTTTTTGGGTAGATTTGTGACAGTGGCTATTGTTGGCCTATTTTCTATTTCTAACTGCCAAGTGTCTTCTTTAATGAATACAGAATATGAGATATCCTTGCTTTCTTACGTTACCTGAAATGGTTAGACATTGGATCTCAATTGACCATGGGATTGTATGTAAAGACATTAAGAAACAATGAATTCAAAATGGGAAATTTTCACTACCTGTGGTGGGATTAAAACCAAAGTCCTCCTTGTCCAGTCTGATACCTTACCTCTAGACTGCCCTATCTAGATTGAACAATCTCCAGGTGTATTCCTTCAACTTTGTTATCCACGTGTAGGTTTTGAGTATTATCTTTGTTTATGATCATAGTTTTAGTATTTTGGTATTATTCATAGCTAATCCATATTTTGTGCTTGTCATGTTGATTGCATTAAGTAATTGTAAATCTTTAGGATTTTCTGCTAGTAATACAGTATCATCAGCATATCTTAAGTTATTGATTATCTTTCCATTAATGTTTAGGCCTGGCATCTCTGGGATGTTTTTAAAGATTTGCTCAAGAGTTATAGATTGAACAATATTGGTGATAGGATGCAGCTCTGTCTTACTCCTCTTTTTATATCAATGGGTGTAGAGTTCCTATATTTTATTATTGCTGTTTGCTCTAAGTATAAATTACATATTAATTTATGTCTGTGTCATCTAGATGTATATCTTTTAGGCATTCTATAAGTTGTTTATGGTGTATTCTATAAGGAGCTTTGGTGTAGTCTATGAAGCAGGCTTATATTGGTTTGTTTACCTCTGTGTACTTTTTGATTAATGTCCTCATGCAGAATATGGTGTTTATTGTCCCGCTGTTTTTTCTAAATCCAAATTACTGCTCCTTTAATTCAATACTGATTTTATTTTGAATCTTTCTTTGTATAACTTTTAGCAATATTTTTGTAACATGGCTCATTAGGCTTATTGTTCTAAAGTCACTGCATTCAACTGCACCATTCCTTTTAGGCAATCAAATGGAAGTTGATGTTTTTGATTCATTTGGTATCTATCCTGTGTGGTATATGCTGTTGCATATGTCTGTAATTACTACAGTGCCAAAAACATGTAGAAAATAATATTTGTAAGTCATAAATATTCAGACACATTAGTATTTCAAGAAAGTGTTAAGTATCCCATAATGTAAATATTGACATTTTATCTTCTCAGACTGCAGTGAAAAGAGAAAGACAAATTCCATTCCTTCAAGATTTGTTGAAACAAGAACTGGATAATGATGTGAGTGTGTTTATTTATTTGTTTACAACAAACTTTGTTCATTTTCTAAAGTGAACATTGAACATATAGAATACAGCATGTTTGTGTGTTGTTTCTTAAACTGAAAATTACTGGACTTTAGATTTTGAAAATGTTCTTTGTTTTTCCAATTTTGGTGGGAAGATAAATATTTGGGACTAAGGGTCAAGGCATCTGACTACAACAAAGATGGATACTGCCTACAGCTCATAGTTGATGGCTTTTACCAGGGTCAATGAAGCAGAACTGTCCAGGCCCTACTTTTCGTGGTGCCTCTAGAAATAGACACACTAGTCCAGTCTAACCAAGCAAATAGGGGATTCAAGAATTTTAAGCTGCCCGGTACTAGTAAATGCCAATGCTGAAGACTGATGGGTTGGGCCAAAAGGTGTAACTAAAACAAAACACAACACATCTACACACATTTAACATCTTTTTAAGAACAGATGATGAAGTGCAATATTAATTAATGTAGTGAACGGGTGAACACAAGACAGAAAGAAATAAGTAGACTCAAACAAAATCTCAGGAAATACAATTTTAAATCAAGAATTATGTCCCACTTCTACATTTAATTCAAACTTGATTTACTTCACATTATAATCTCTTTCTGTTCTCAGGTAGGTCAAAGTGAGGGCTGCAGTCAAGACTCTAGCCCCCAGGTTAGGATATTTGACATCAAGCCCAAACACATGCCAGAAAGGGAGATGGTATTTCCATCACTTGATAATGAGGCATTAAGTGATAGTTTGTTGAATGTAACTAAATTAGCACATCACAGAACTCATACAGCAGAGAAGCTACACAAATGTAATGTTAGTGATACAGATTTTGATAACAATGGTTGTTCAATAAAACACAACAGAAGATGCATAGAAGAGAAGCCCTATAAGTGTGATAGTTGTGGTGCAGGTTTTACTCAAGTTGGAAGTCTTATTATACATAAGAGAAAACATACAGGAGAGAAACCTTACAAATGTGATGTGTGTGGTGCTAGTTTTCCTCAGAGTGGAAATCTTAAAAGACACAAGCAAACACACACAGGTGAGAAGCCTTACAAATGTGATGTTTGTGGTGCAGATTTTGCTGAGAATGGCAATCTCTTGAAACACAAGAGAATACACACAGGAGAGAAGCCTTACAAATGTGATGTGTGTGGTGCATGTTTTGCTGATAGTGGATATTTTAAAAGACATAAGCAAGCACATACAGGAGTGAAGCCTTACAAATGTGATGTGTGTGGTGTCAGAGTGGAAATCTTAAAAGACACAAGCAAACACACACAGGTGAGAAGCCTTACAAATGTGATGTGTGTGGTGCAGATTTTGCTGAGAATGGCAATCTCTTGAAACACAAGAGAACACACACAGGAGAGAAGCCTTACAAATGTGATGTGTGTGGTGCATGTTTTGCTGATAGTGGATATCTTAAAAGACATAAGCAAGCACATACAGGAGTGAAGCCTTACAAATGTGATGTGTGTGGTGCTAGTTTTCCTCAGAGTAGAAATCTTAAAAGACACAAGCAAACACACACAGGTGAGAAGCCTTACAAATGTGATGTGTGTGGTGCAAATTTTGCTGAGAATGGCAATCTCTTGAAACACAAGAGAACACACACAGGAGAGAAGCCTTACAAATGTGATGTGTGTGGTGCATGTTTTGCTGATAGTGGATATTTTAAAAGACATAAGCAAGCACATACAGGAGTGAAACCTTACAAATGTGATATTTGTAGTGTAGGTTTTGCTCAGAGTAGACATCTTAAAAGTCACAAGCAAGCACATACAGGAGTGAAGCCTTACAAATGTGATGTGTGTGGTGCATATTTTTCTGAGAGTGGACATCTTAAAAGGCACAAGAAAACACACACAGGAGAGAAGCCTTACAAATGTGATGTGTGTGGTGCAGATTTTGCAGAGAATTGCACTCTACTAAAACACAAGAGAACACATACAGGAGAAAGGCCTTACAAATGTGATGTGTGTGGTGCAGATTTTGCTGAGAGTGGTAATCTCTTGAAACACAAGAGAACACACACAGGAGAGAAGCCTTACAAATGTGATGTGTGTGGTGCATGTTTTGCTGATAGTGGAAATCTTAAAAGACATAAGCAAGCACACACAGGAGTGAAGCCTTACAAATGTGATGTGTGTGGTGCTAGTTTTCCTCATAGTGGACATCTTAAAAGACACAAGCAAACACACACAGGTGAGAAGCCTTACAAATGTGATGTGTGTGGTGCATATTTTGCTGAGAGTGGACATCTTAAAAGGCACAAGAAAACACACACAGGAGAGAAGCCTTACAAATGTGATGTGTGTGGTGCAGATTTTGCTGAGAATGGCAATCTCTTGAAACACAAGAGAACACATACAGGAGAGAAGCCTTACAAATGTGATGTGTGTGGTGCAGATTTTGCAGAGAATGGCACTCTACTAAAACACAAGAGAAAACATACAGGAGAAAGGCCTATAGTTCGTTTCAAATCATGTGCCCAACTTCAAAATGCTATTACGCAGTAAACATTTGTTAAAGACTGTTGAAATTTTCCAAATGTTATTAGAATGCAAAAGACCCTTTAAATGTATATTTAACAAATATCTTGCAGCTGCAGTTTTCTTAAAGCGGCGAATTTCTTTGATGTTTGTCACAATTGTAAATTGTGAAGCCCTAAAGAATAGAAATTACCATAGTTGCTGGTCTATGATTAATTTTCACTAGGTAAAGGCGTGGCCGTAATGGGGAAATAATTGGATAAGACAAAACACCAGGAGAATTATTGTCTGCTCAGTTTGAGGACGGCTTCACCGCTGAATGAACGAAAATGGAACACACAATGCCTCGTGTTTTCTACAAGTGTCTAATTGTGTCAGAAAACCCACGTTGAAAGCATGCAAAATCGTCAATTTGACCGTGTATGGATTTTTAATCGCTATTTTTAACTTAAATACTGTAAACATTAAGTTTTGACTACATCAATGGGTCGTTATAAATTTATATAAATCAAATAAGCAACAATAATAACCAAATGTTGTTTTTTTATGAAATTAATTCCCTGTTGGGTTCTAATCATTATAACTTTACATGCAAATTTTGAAGAACTTACAAAAAGCGGTTAAAAAGATATCGATTTTAAAAGTTGGGCACGAGTTATGAAACGGACTATAGGTGGCTTGCGCTCTTGCCACCTTGAACACACACCGGAGAGAAGCCTTACAAATGTGATGTGTGTGGTGCAGATTTTGCAGAGAATGGTACTCTATTAAAACACAAGAAAACACACACAGGAGAGAAGCCTAACAAATGTGATGTGTGTGGTGCAGATTTTGCTGAGAGTGGTAATCTCTTGAAACACAAGAGAACACACACAGGAGAGAAGCTTTACAAATGCAATGTGTGTGTTGCATGTTTTGCTCAGAATCACAGTCTATTGAAACACAAGCTAACACATATGAAAGAAGTCAACTTATAATTTATGAAATCTATCTCCATCACTTAGTTTTATCATTGTGTTCATCTTCTCTTGAATTCAAATACAGAATAAATGATATCCACCCTTGTAATACTTCCATTGTTACTTTTGATCAATCAGTTTCTGTGGTTAATGCTGACTATGAAATTGGTATACAGATTTCTTTTATGATTGTGATTGTTTTGTTAGGAATCACATAAAGTCTCATTATTATTCTCCATTGCTCTCTCTTTATGTTACAAAAAACCTTTTCTGATTCATTAGAATTTAATATAAATTTCTATCTACCTTTTGAATGATGTTCACATCTGGTGAGTTTTTTGGGTCAGTCTTTAATGTTCCACATCTTTATAACTGTGTTGGTGACTGTATTTTTATTTTACATTCAAATATCTTACCTGTGACATGCTTCCCACAGAATAGAAATTGTGATCTTAATATGAATGAACTAACACTGTTGGTTTAGTCTCTACACATTATTGAGTACTTGAGCATTCCACTCATATACAGGCTCAAACTTAATGCCCTACTGGCATTGGCCAGGCCCTTCTCACTTCAACTACTGGTGATCTTGTCTGTCTTTCTCTGTGTGCCTGTTTAAATACTCCTTACCTCAACCAATCAGATTTTGCCCTGTTACTTTACTCTTTTATCTTTGTATTTTTTTTGGCAAAACCCCCATTCTCCCTTAATTCTGTCAACCCCTCGATGCTTCCAGAACATTTTATATTACCTGTGACATTGACCCCTTTCTATTTGTTTATATACTTTTAACTCAATCTGTCACATATCCCTCATTTAACTACACCATCAAGTCCATTCCTGTCCTTGACCCCTGTATCTATGATTTGTTCTCTCTTCACACTAGGCTGCTATCACTGACCCAACTCTCTCTTAATACCATATCCTCCATGCATGACACTGAACTTGTGTTCTTTCTGGAGCCCCCTACTCGTCTTGTTCTCTCATTCCCTAAAAACATATAACTATCTTTTCATTCCCTGCTACACTGTTACACTTATTGTTTATAAATTGTTTGTCATTCATAGAAAGAAACAATTCTACAAAAGTCCATGACTATAAAAGCTTAAAGGTTGTTTAAAGTACAGATGTAGCTGTCTTGTGATGTAACCACAATAATAATGGAAGGGGTAGTCCATATTGATCATTGTGCAGGTCAATCTTCCTTGACTGATCAGCAATCAGTACATCATTGATGGTCCATGATAGAAAACTGAGGCTTCTCACAACTCTCTACAACAACATATGTGGAAAGTATAAGATAAGATCTTGTGAGCTAAGACTGTTCACACCGGCCATCTCTAAACCCACACACTATCACAGAAGGATGACAATGTTACTTATATCAACACAGATGAACTATCAACAAATGGCTTTAGGTTGAAATGTTGATGTGGCCTGCTAGTGAGCTTATGTCAAACTGCTGGACATTGTTTTTAATTGTTTGTTGGTAACCAGTTTTATATCACTCAGTGAGCACCTCTTGGTTGGTTTCTGACTCATGATTTATATGCTAGTGGGCTAAAACATACAAATGGACACATTAAGAATATAATCTTTTCTTGTGTGAGACATTGATGTGTGTTTTGTTACCAGTAGCATGACTGAGGATATGAAATAGTTTCTATATCTTTTAATATATCAAACATGTTGGCTGTCACAAGGCATGTAGAGCAAGTAACATTAAAGTAGATTCTTGTCTTTGTTCTACTCTTTAATATATCAAACATGTTGGCTGTCACAAGGCATGTAGAGCAAGTAACATTAAAGTAGATTCTTGTCTTTGTTCTACTCTTTAATATATCAAACATGTTGGCTGTCACAAGGCATGTAGAGCAAGTAACATTAAAGGAGATTCTTGTCTTTGTTCTACTCTTTAATATATCAAACATGTTGGTTGTCACAAGGCATGTAGAGCAAGTAACATTAAAGGAGATTCTTGTCTTTGTTCTACTCTTTAATATATCAAACATGTTGGCTGTCACAAGGCATGTAGAGCAAGTAACATTAAAGGAGATTCTTGTCTTTGTTCTACTCTTTAATATATCAAACATGTTGGCTGTCACAAGGCATGTAGAGCAAGTAACATTAAAGGAGATTCTTGTCTTTGTTCTACTCTTTAATATATCAAACATGTTGGTTGTCACAAGGCATGTAGAGCAAGTAACATTAAAGGAGATTCTTGTCTTTGTTCTACTCTTTAATATATCAAACATGTTGGCTGTCACAAGGCATGTAGAGCAAGTAACATTAAAGGAGATTCTTGTCTTTGTTCTACTCTTTAACTTATGTCCTTCTTCAGTGTTCAAGACTTGTGTTAATGCAAACCTGACTCTTTGTCCTGTTTCTGCACAGTGGCTGACACACTCCATCTTTGACAGGCTGAATATGAATGCTTTGTTTGACCATTTGTTTCCATTTTGTATCCATGTGTCTACCTTTCTTTTTGAATGTATATTGACTGCTTGCTTTCTTTTTGTGAACATGTATACCTTTCTGTTTTAATGTATGTTAACTGTTTATTTACTTTTCATGACCATGTGTATACCTTTCTGTTTTAATGTATGTTGACTGTTTATTTTCTTCTTGTGTTCATGTGTCTACCTGTCTGTCTGAATTCATGTTCAGGTTTAGCTTCTTCTACTTGACAATTATGTTCTAGTCAACACATCTCCACTGACCAGATAAAAAAACATCAACAAACAATTACTGAGATAAAAAATTACAATATTAGGCCATGCCTGTTAAAAGTGTATTTTGGCAATAGACGTAATCATAGTTTAGATATAACAAGTCTAGATTGCTTATTATTATACCTATCTATTGACCTTTCAAGCCATAGCCAACCCATAGGGCATAGACCCAGATACTCTTTCTCTTATCTACATTTTTATTCCAGCAATTTCAATCCTTGTAAAGATCTTTTATCAAATTTCGCCATTTGTCTCTGTTCTGTGCAAGCAACTCTATCTCATTGAGGGAGCCAATTCCTGCTGCTCCTGCCTCTCTGATCAATGTGCTTATTATTAGACAGAGAAATTCAAAATACAACACAAAAAGTATCCAACAGACGCAAGGGTCTGTCAGGAAAAAGATGGATTGATGGAATATTCTAAATGGGGGGGGGGGGGGGGTATATAGAGAAGAGCTTCTTATTTCCTTCCTCAATCACCTTACAGTGTCGAGAGCAGATATAATTTGCAGTCTTTTGCTCTTCTGTATGTTTGTGTGTATAGGCTCACATGTTAACAACCATGTATATGCATATATCATATGTGTGTATACGCTAACATGTTAACAACCATTTATGTATATCACTTCTGGACAAAAGTGGTGATAACTCCAATGATTTGACAAGACTAGACTTCCTAGTTATTTAGATTCCTCTACATATTTTAGTTGTCTGCCTTCTATTATTGTTATGTTGATGTTCTGTTCCTCTTTTGCAATATTCATGACTGATGTTTTGTTTATTTTCATGTTGTATTTTGTGCCTGTGCTGTTGAGTCTATTTAAGTGTACTTGTAGGTCTTCTTATTTTCAATGTATATGTCTGATCGCCCACAAATAGAAACTTCTTTATCTCCTCCGTCTCTAATGAGTTGGCTAACTTGCGTATATAGACCATGTATGTAAAAACCTTAAGGGGAATGTATGCAGCCCAGTCTTACACCCTGTCTAACTTCGAAGTGGTCTGTGTGGCCTCCTGCTGCTTTGACTGCAACTGCTGTTGATGTAGAGACTTTAATTAGATGTTGACTCACTCCGTATGTTAGTATCTCCCACAGTTGTTCACTATTTCCTCTGTTGAATGCTCTGTCCTCATCAGTGAAAGTTATGTACAAATGCTGATTGTGATCTGTCATTTTTATTGCAAGTTGTTTTAAGGTAAATAGAACGCCAGTACATCCTATGATTTTATTTCAGAATCCCATCTGATAATCACTTAACTGTAGTTCTTTATTGGTCTCAGCCTTTTCCCACACTTTTTTGCATGTAACTTTCCTACATGGCTGATGAGAAGTCATATGCCTCTATATTAATTGAACTCTCTTTAGCTACATTTCTTTTTTTCCCATATTGGTACGATGACAGAGCTAATGACGCAAACTATCCCTTTCTCTCTCTCTCTCTCTCTCTTCCCCCCCCTTATATGCTGGAATGCCAGTGTAGAAGGAATGAAGAAGTCTACTTCACACGGATTAAGTAGAGTATATCAATAATAAAGGGTTAACAAGAATAAATGTACTTAATATAAAACAAATATAGGTCATACATTTGAATTTTTCAAATTAGTGCTGCAATTATTGTTTTTTAACAAGCATTCTCCTCTGCCAAAAGAGAAGATGGGGAGACCTCAGAGAAAAAATATTGAAATAGGTACAACAAGTCTATACCACTGTTCACTGGACAATATGACTACAAAACATGTTCTACAGCAGGGATGGCCAATAATTTACCCACAAGCCCCCGCGGTGGATAAAACAATTAAATCAGGTTGCATTGAGCAAAATGTCCTGGGTAAAATTGATATTAAATTTGTTACATTAACTTCTACTATTAAAAAATGGTAAAGCCACAGGACCAGATGAAATTCCTTCAGAAGCCATCAAAGCAGATATTAACACCTTTACCAAGATGTTACATAATCTATTAGATAAAATTTGGGAGAGGGAAGATATACCTAAAGACTGGAAAGAAGGTTATATGATTAAACTGCCAAAGAAAGGAAGTTTACAGGAGTGCACAAATTATAGGGGAATTATGCTACTATCAGTGCCAGGAAAAATATTAAGCAGAATCATTCTGGAGAGACTAAAAGAGGCCATAGAAAAACATTTGAGAGATGTGCAAGCAGGTTTTAGGAAGAACAGATCATGCGCTGATCAAATAACTACTCTATGTATAATAGTTGAACAAAGTTTAGAACTAAAATCCCCACTTTATATTGGATTCATAGATTACGAAAAGGCATTTGATAGTTTAGACAGAAGAATGCTTTGGAAGTTGCTGAGTCATTACGGAATTCCTATAAAGTTTATTAACCTGATAAAAACAATGTATGAAGGAACAAAATGTAGTGTGGTGCATGAAGGACAGCTTACAGAAGCATTTGAAATAAGAACAGGAGTAAGGCAAGGATGTCTCCTGTCTCCATTTCTCTTTCTACTGGCCATAGATTGGATTATGAAAATAACTCAAAACAACAGAAATGGGATCCAGTGGTCACTGACCAAACAACTTGATGATTTAGACTTTGCTGATGACATAGCTCTCCTATCACACAGCCATCAACAGATGCAGGATAAAATGAGTATATTAGATGAGAGATAACAACAGCTAGGACTAAAGATTAATAGAGATAAGACCAACATTATGAGAATTAATACAGTTGGTAATAACCAAATAAAACTAGGAGAAATACCTCTACTAGACGTACAATCTTACATATATCTGGGCAGTAATATAGATAAAGAGGGATGAACAGAAAAGGATATCAAAAGCAAGAGGAGCTTTCATTGCACTGGGAAACGTATGGAAATCCAAAGAAATTAGGTTAAAAACAAAAATTAAAATTTTCAACTCAAATGTTAAGTCGGTCCTATTATATGGCTGTGAAACATGGAGAACAATAAACATGACATTCATGAAGATACAGACTTTCATTAATGGATGCTTACGCAGAATAAAATGTTGGAAGTGGCAGGACAAAATCACTAACATAGAATTATGTAAATGTACCAGTCAAATGCCAGTGGACAAAGAGATACAGAGAAGACGATGGCGTTGGATAGGACACACACTGCGGAAGCCAACTGAGAGTATTACACAACAGGCCTTTTTTGGAATTCCCAGGGGAAAAGACAAAGAGGAAGACCAAGGAAATCTTGGAGAAGACAGATAGAAGCAGATATGAAGATGATGGGGAAAACATGGAGTG
The DNA here is from genome assembly GCA_032433765.1 of Megaustenia siamemsis. Classification (NCBI taxonomy): domain Eukaryota; kingdom Metazoa; phylum Mollusca; class Gastropoda; order Stylommatophora; family Ariophantidae; genus Megaustenia; species Megaustenia siamemsis. The sequence goes on from JAVIAB010000159.1 coordinate 9,962,607, forward strand.
TTTTTAAAAGAATGGCAAAAAACAGATCGACTTGGAAAGTGTTTGTTGAAGACCTATGCTCCACAGGGAGCTAAAAAAGGTTGAAGAAGAAGAAAACCTACGAAATGTGTAATAGAATATTCAAAAATTTGTAATATAATTATGGAAAAAAATGTAATAAATTATCATTTCCTTTTGTATTTCACTCATATGTTCAGGCTACCGGCGGTAGCATAGAGAATATGCCACTGATATATATATATATATATATATATATATATATATATATATATATATATATATACACACACACATACGATATATACATATACATGGTTGTTAGCTTGTGAGCGTACACACACAAGTAGTATACAAGGGTCCATTGAAGTCGCATTTGGTCTGAAAATTTAAAAAAAAGATATATAGCGTGGCGCTATTACCTACATTTTTCCCACCCTCGGCATTTTGCGTATCTAGGACCTCTAGAAACATATCTTTATCTAATTTGTTGTGTTCGCCCGTTAGTTGCCGAGGCCCGATAGGGAAGTAAAGAATAGCGGTGCTGTACCCTACCAGGCATGTTCGTAATAGTCGAGAAAGAAGGTTTGAGCACGGGACTGGCTATCGCATACTGTAAAAAAATAAGCCGAAAAAACTTCACAAACAAGAACAAGTCAAAGAAAAATAAAAAAAAGTAAATCCGCCATCCAGGAAATATAAGGGCTCTCTGTCTAAGAGACATATGACGCAAACCGGAGAAAGCCGTAAGGAGTAAACACAGCTTATGCAAAAACAAACAGGTCCTCTAACACTTTCAAACACTACCTTTGTCAATATAAATACGGCTTCGGCAAAAACATACAAGTCTTCTCGCACTTTCAAACCCGTTGTATGTCAAAACAAATCTATCCTCTGCTGATTCAAATATATATGTGACCTTTTTCGTCTTGTTAGATGGTCTAGTGGAGGCTTTTGTGTATTTTTTTGAGGTTTTGTTTTTGTTGAACATCTTCACTCGTGGCTAATTCTACCAATGTTTGACACACACGCGGTCACATAATGAACAAGTCAGGCTCGTTGATCCACATGGTTTTCCATCCTTTTTCATGAGTCTTTCCTCTTCTAAGTTTTGCCTTAGCACAGCCTCAAATAATGTTATCCAAGTTCCTTATACATGCTCTCCATGACGTGCGATCACTTGTCAGATGTTCCCAGTCATATTCACATCTATCTATCTATCTATCTTTCGTTCGCCTGAAGTATTGTCTATATCTGCAATGTCATTTCCTGTATAAATTTTACTGTCTTTTGTAATTCTGGCAGTGGCCCATATAGTTTTGTCTGTAGTGTTGTATCTATGGGCCAATGGATTTTCCTCAGTCTACTATATTCAGTGCAGTCTTGAAGTATGTGTTCAGCAGTCTGGGGTGCCTGTCCACATGTACAAGTAGTTGATGTGCCGATCTTGAATTTTGTATACATGTGACTATGGAGTCGATTGTGTCCTGTTCTTAGGCGTATAATGATAACTTGTTCATATCTATTCATATTATGAAAGGCATCCTGATTTGGGGCTTGTGGTCCTCTGATTGATTTGATTATCTGTTTCTTATGATGGTATGTAACTGGTGTATCTAGTTGTGTGCCTGTTGAACCTTCCTTTGCCAACTGATCCGCTTTCTCATTTCCCGGTATTCCACAGTGAGACGGGATCCACTGCAGGGCAACCCTGTGGTGCCTGCAGAGTCCAGTCAACAAGGTCTGCAGATGTGGTAATTTTCTGGATTCTAGTGCCTGGAGTACTGATCTTGCATCTGTCAAAAACACTACAGGCTGTGGGCTAAGATTACTGTTCAGCAGTTTTTCTATTGCCAACTTTATTGCTTGTATTTCCGCATCATAATTGTGACAATATTTCCCTGTTGCTATTTTATTCATATCCCTAGTGTTATTTGGGTACTCTATATATGCACCTGCTCCCCCATTCTTTACTGCATTCTGTGCTGATCCATCTGTGTACACACGAATCCATAGGTCTTGTGGGTATTCTTCATCCAGGAAACTGAGAGCTATTGTTTTTCGCTGTAGACTATTTTGTTCCTCTTTGTCAACTATTCCTTTCACTTCTGTCCATATTTGAACTGATAATCCTGATTCATCTGTCCAGGGAGTCTGTTCTGGTATGGGCAGAAGGGGTTTAACAACTCTTGGCATGTCTGGTGTTTGTCTACTAATACGCTTGGCTTGGTGGATAAAGCTGCTTCTCTTAAGTCGTCCCAATGCAAGATTTTGGAATCTGTCCTTCATTGGATGTCTCGGCATGCATACAAATTTTTCTGCCTGTATCAGCACCTTTGTGTCTCTCCGTTCTCTCAGTGCTGGTATCCTCCACAATTTCTCCATCTCCAATATTGGTGTTGATTTCATTGCTCCTGTGATGACCCTAAGTGCCTGGTTTTGTACTTTATCCAGTTCTTGCAATGTGGTGTTTGATGCTGAGCACCATGCGGATGATCCATATTCTAAATGTGGGCGTATACTCTGTTGGTAAACTTTACTGAGTATTTTCCCACTCGCACCCCATGTGGTTCCACACAACTTTCTTAGAATAGCCAATTTTCTCCTTGCTTTTTGGGTTGCCTTATTTATCTGCTGTTTCCAAGATAGTTTCTTATCAAATGTAACTCCGAGATATGTAGCTTGTATGTCTTCTTTCACAGGCTCATTGTTTATGTAGATGGCTCCTGCTTTTTGTTTTGGGGAGAGTGTGAAAAGTGTAGTACTGCATTTGTCTGTATTGATGCCGATACACCATCTATTTGTCCATGAATTCAGTGCATTCATAGCTCTTTGTAGCAATTTGGAGGCCACTGTTGCATACTCCTCTGTGCACCACATTACCAAGTCATCTGCATACATTGCCACTTTGATGCCATGTGGTAGTTCAGTAACTAGGTCATTGATGTAGATCAGAAAAAGTGTTGGAGATAGTACCCCTCCTTGTGGAACGCCCTGGCGCAATAAGACCTTCTTACTCTTAAGACCATCCAGTTGCACTCTGGCTCTCCTGTTATGCAGGTATGCTTTGACCCATTTGTACATCCTGCCATTTACTCCATAATTTCTCAGTTTCTTCAAAAGCCCTTCCTTCCATACCTTATCAAATGCTTTCTTTAGGTCTATCCATGCTGCTAGTACCAGTTTCTTTTCTTGAAACGCATCTTCAATTTCCTGGGAAAGATAGGTTGCTTGATCTTCGGTAGAGTAACACTGTCTAAAGCCTGCTTGTTGTGGGACAAGGAGATTTTCACTTTCCAGGTACCACTGCAGTCTGAGATTGATTATACGTTCCATTGTTTTACACAAACAGCTTGTAAGGCTGATTGGTCTATAGCTGGATGTCATTGAACCATCTTTTCCTGGCTTTAGTAATGGTATCATAATTGCTTCTCTCCATGCCTGTGGCACTCTACCTGTGATCCAGCAAATGTTGTAGATCTGCAGTAGTTTTGCTTTAGCTGCAGTTCCCAAGTTCTTAATCATTTCATTGGACACTCCATCACTGCCTGGTGACTTTTTCATTTTTAATTTGGATATTGCCAGCTCTAGCTCTCTTTGTGTAATGGGTGTTTCCATGACTTCATGTGTGGTCTCTTCTTGTCTTGCATTTTGTTGTTTTAAACGGGTCTCTTGTCATTTTTCTAGGCTAATTTCAATATTATTGTCATTTGCAAAGGAGTCTGCAAAGTAATTTGCTGCATGTTTACCTGCTAGAATGTTTCCATCCTTCTTCAGTGTAATTTTGGTGTTCCTTTCTGTACCCTCATCATTCAGCTGTTTTACAAGCTTCCACACTTTTCTTGTGTCTCGTTCAAGATTCAAGGACTCTGTTTTCTCTTTCCAGCTTCTCCGTCTGGCTTGTAGTTTAGCCCGTTGAAATTTGGCTTTAACATGCTGGTAGTTGTTGTGGTGTTCTTGGCAAGGGTTATTTTCTGCTTGCTTTCGAGATGTTTCCATGTCATTGTGCAGTTCTTCTAGTTCACTACTCCAGTATGGTTTGTAGTGTTTCCGTGCCCCTCTAGGTATTGTTTCACTGGCAGCTTGTATTATTAGTCTACTGAATTCATCAACTATTTTGTTGATGTCTCTATCTGTATTTATATCTTTAGTCAGTACACTGGTGTAGTGTTGATACATTTTCCAGTCTGCCTTTTTGTAATTCCATCTGGAGAGAGTGCTGCTCTCCCTGATGGCCTCATTTTGCACCACTAAAAAGACTGGTCGGTGGTCGCTGCCTCCAAGTTGTTTCCCAACAATTCGTGTAATATTCCAATCCAGGTCTGGTGAATGGAAAGCAAGGTCTGGTGTAGATGTGGTATGCCATGATCTGGAGTAGAATGTTGGTGGATCTGTTGCCTGGTTTAATAGTATAAGCCCATTGTCATCCTGCCAATTTTCAAGCTCTTCACCTCTCTTGTCCATATGTTCATAGCCCCAGCTCTGTGAGTGGCTGTTAAAGTCTCCACATACAATTATTCTTTCTTTTAATGTAATTGTGTCTAGTGCTAGTGGGCGGTCACTCGGATAGTAATAGTTAAGTAGATGGAAGTCTGTATTTCCTGTCCTGAGGTGCAGTATTTGATATTCCGCCCCATCCATATACACTTCAATCTGACATGCATTAATGTTGTTCCTTACAAGAGTCAGTATTCCACCCTTTTGTCTATTCATTCTGTCCGATCGGTAGCACTGGTATCCCCTAATCTTCAAGGCTATGTCGTTGTTTAGATGGGTTTCCTGCAAACAGCATATGCTTATTTGTTCTTCATGCAGGATATTTTCTAATTCTATCTTTTTACTGTACCCATCTCTTTTGCTGTTGATGCCTTCAGCATTCCAGTGCATTATTTTTAGTGGTCTTATTTTGGATTGGCCAGTAGCTCTATTCTCTCGCCCCCTGACTCCACAGAGCGGTTGAGAAGGACATCCAGTAATAGAGGTTGGGCCCTTTCGAGGCTGAGGGCCCGGCGCTGCACCTGCCTGAGTGCCCATCACAGGGCGAGTGCCATATCGATTTGCGGTTATAGACATACTTCCATATGCGTTGAGTGCGTGGCATCCTGATTGTTGTGCGCCTTTTGGCTGGTTGCCTCCGACTTTAGCACTTGAACTTGCTAGAGCAGACTGTGGTCTTGCTCGGTTGTAGGAAGGCCTGGCCAGTCTTAGTTTTCAGTCCCTGGTGACTGTTAAGCCCCATCCCCATGACAAGGAGCTGGCCTTGATGAGGTCATATTCACATATAGAGAAGTCTTTCAGAGATGATTTACAGATATCTCTATATCGTAGTTTAGGTCTGCCGATCGGTCTTTTTCCGTGTGTTAGTTCGCCATATAGTATTTGCCTGGTGATGCGTTTTTCTCCCATTCGATGGACATGCCCCAGCCATCTTAGTCTTTCTTCCTCATTTCACTCTGCCTACTATGCCTGGGCACAGAATATGGAGATAGTGCTTTAGACTCAAATACGTCCTCTAGTAATACAAACATGTCTTCTACCACATTCAAACACGTCTTCTACAACATTCAAACACGTCCTCTGCTAATACAAAGCCGTCTTCTGATAATACAAACCCGTCCATCCACTGGTAATACAAACACGTTCTCTGCTAATACAAATACGGCTTCTCCAAGTACTCACTCACATTAAATAACTGTCACATGATTTCCCTCTTTAATTTATTATCCATCCTTGTTAAATAACAATGGACCATTTTTTATCTCCATTTAACAGACACGATCAGCTCCCCCTGCACCGCGTTAGGCACTAAACTTGTAACGCTATATATATTTTTATAATTTATAGGCCAAATGCAACACCGATGTACCCTAGTATACTACTTGTGTGTGTACGCTCACATATTAACAACCATGCACATGTATACATCGTATGTTGGTGTGCGTATATATATATATATATATATATATATAATATACACACATCTCTAGTATATTGAAATAAGCGGACGAGTAGTTTATTAGGAAATGAAAAGTTCAAAGAGTTTCATTGTTGTGCTCCAAGATGCATAGGAAAATGAATGTGAGGATTTAGCTATGAACTTAGGAACTGTTTGTGAACTTCACTACTCATCATCATCATTGAGTGCCGTCTCCGCAACGAAGGTTGGCTACCATGGAGCGCCATTTTGCTCTATCTCTTGCTTTGATGGTGCAGGCTGTCATCGGTTGATTTGTCCATCTTTTGATGTTACTCGTCCATGTTAATCTTGGTCTGCCTCTGCCTCTTTTACCTTGTATTTTCCCCTCCAGGATCACTTTCAGTAGGCTGTTGTGTCTTTTAACATGGCCTAAGAATCGCATTTGTCTTGTTCTAATTGTGTTCAGAAGTTCTCTTTTCATTTTTAGTTGTTTTAAGACTTTGTCGTTTGTTTTCTTTTCCTTCCATCCAATTCTACCTATTCTTCTATATATCCACATTTCAAAGGCTTCAATTCTCTGTTCTGTTTTCTTGTCTAATGTCCATGTTTCAGCACCATATAGGAATATTGAGAAGATGTAACATTTTGCTATTCTTAGTTTTAGCTCTGGTGTTATTTGTTTTGATGTTAGTATGTCCTTCATGACATTAAAATTACTTTTTGCCATTCCTATTCTTTTGTTTATTTCAGTTGTACATTTTCCATCACTGGTTATAGTATGTCCAAGGTAGTTATAGTTCTGAACTGTCTCAAGGTCTATTCCTTCAATTTTGATATCCACTTGTGGGTTTTGAGTATTTTCTTTGTTTATGATCATAGTTTTAGTCTTTTTGATATTCATATCTAGTCCATATTTTTTGCTTGTCGTGTTTATTTCATTAAGTAATTGTTGTAGGTCTTTAGGATTTTCTGCTAGTAGTACAGTATCGTCAGCATATCTTAGGTTATTGATTATCTTTCCATTAATTTGTAGGCCTGGCATCTCTATGATGTTTTTAAAGATTTGCTCAGTGTATAGATTGAACAAGCTTGGTGATAGGATGCATCCTTGTCTTACTCCTCTTTTTATATCAATGGGTGTAGAGAACTCTTTGTTATATTTTATTATTGCTGTTTGCTCCCAGTATAGATTGCATATTAGTCGTATATCCATGTCATCTAGATGTATCTCTTTTAGGCATTCTATAAGTTGTTTGTGGTGTACTCTATCAAAAGCTTTGGTGTAGTCTATGAAGCAGGCATATATTGGTTTGTTTACTTCTGTGTATTTTTCGATTAATGTTCTCATGCAGAATATGGCTTCTTTTGTCCCGCTATTTTTCCTAAATCCAAATTGCTGCTCATCTAATTCAGTATTGATTTTATTCTGAATCCTTCCTTGTATAACTTTTAGCAAGATTTTTGTAACATGGCTCATTAGGCTTATTGTTCTAAAGTCACTGCATTCAACTGCACCATTCTTTTTAGGCAATGCAATGAAAGTTGATGTTTTTAGTTCATTTGGTATGTATCCTGTGTGGTATATGTCGTTGCATATGTCTGTAATCACTTCAATGCCAAAATCTTCAAGTGCCTGTATCATCTCTATCTGTATGCTTTCAGGTCCTGCTGCTTTTCCCCTTTTCATTGTTTTTATAGCTTTTTCCACCTCAGATTTTAAGATTTTATAGCCTGATGTACATTTTATAACTGGTTTCTTGTCCCTTTGATCATGAAATAGTTCTGTTATATATTCCTGCCATCTATCTATGATATCCTTATTGTCTGTTAGCATTTTTCCTTTTTTTGTCTGCAATGCACCCACCTTCTGTGGCTTTTTTATTTTTATTAGTCATTCTCTTTATTTCTGTGTGCATTCCTCTTAGGTCTTGTTTGCTTTCCATAGTTTCTATTTCTCTACATTTTTGGCTGAGCCAGTCTTCTTTTGCCTTTTTGCACATTTTGCGTATCTCATTATCTATTTTATTGTATTGGGCAGTGTTCTTCGCTTGTCTCCTTTCTTCCATTTTTTCTAAGATGGTGTTAGTTATCCATTTTTGTTTTTTGTTCTTTTCTCTTTTGGGTAAGGTGTCGCAGGCTTTTTGTATGCTTTTCTTTATGCATTGCCATTTGGTTGTTACTTTTTCATCAGGATTTTCTCTTCTGTATTGTTCAATTCCTTCTTCTAGCAGCTTCTGGTATGTGTTCTTTACTTGTATTGTATAGGTATCTTTAATATCTTTTTGATTTAAAGCTGTTATGTCGAGTGGGTTTGTTGATGAATCAGATTTTTGCTTGTTTCTCTTTAGTTTGATTTTCATTTTAATCATTACAGGATTGTGATCAGAATTAATATCTGCTCCTGGGTAGGTTTTGGCTTTCTTTACGCTGTTACGGAACCTTTCTTTTATCATTATGTAATCTATTTGATTCCTCTTCCTATCTCCAGGGCTTTTCCATGTGTATAGTTTCCTTTTCTCTTGCTCAAAGTAGGTGTTACATATTATCAGCCTGTTTTCTTCACAGAATTGTATTAATCTTTCTCCTCTGTCATTTCTTTTTCCTAAACCATGATTTCCTATAATTGTCTTATATCTACCTTTTCCTACTTTAGCGTTCATGTCACCCATTACAATCAAGATGTCTGAAGATTTCACTTGCTTCATAACTTTATTTAGGTCTTCATAGTATGCCTCTATTTGTTCATCTGTGTAGTCTTGAGTAGGTGCATATGTCTGTATTATTGCTATGTCGAATGGTTTTGCTTTCAACTTGAGTAGTATAATCCTATCACTGTATGTCCAGTGGGTACTTATATATTTTTGTAGCTCTCTTTTTATCAGTATTCCTACCCCCCCTTTGATGTTCTGTTGTGTTTCCTGAATATATAAATGTATATTTTTCGTCTTCAATGTACCCACATTCCTTCCATCTAGTCTCTGATATGCCTAAAATATCTATATTTATTCGTTCTGCTTCTTGAATTAGATTTTCCAATTTCCCTTGTTGATATAGAGTCCTAACATTCCAAGTACTTATTTTAAGATCTTTCCTCCGACATAAGTTCGAATTTCTCCGACTCTCCATGGCTTCCTCTGGACTGGTACGTGATGAGGCTCCAATCTCTTTCACGGTGGTCAGCCATGTTCGTCTTTCGTGTTCTGAACATGCCTCTTGTGTACCACACACTTTGCTGTTTTCGCTTTCTGGGCCGTTGATCATTCTTGATTCCTCCGCCTCCATCCACCGTCACAGACTTTTCACATAAGGGTTGAACATACCCGTTTTTCCGTTGACATTTTTGTCAAACTCAAACCATGTGCTTGCCTATTGAACCGCGAACACACAACACAAAGAAGAATAAATCATATTCCACTTAAATATCGGCAATCACAGTCCATCCCCACGTTAGAAGTAAAACATACACCAAACGGGAGAATAGCAACACATAATTTCACAACTAGACTGTCGCGTAAATCATTTAAATATATCAGCAAGAGCCGAATTATAAAAATCGACTACACGAAGCCGCCATGACACCGGAATCCAACTAAATCTGTAGAAACTTCATCAGCTTGAACTCAAAACATCTGCTTATAGGCTGTCTAAAGACCGTCTTTAGTAGAAAGAGCCATAGAGGTGAAAACAGATCTATATCTATGTTTCATAGATTACACTAAAGCATTTGACAAAGTAAAGCACCAATAAATAATCAACATTTTAGAAAGCATAAACGTAGACAGCAAAGATCTAAGAATAATAAAGAACATGTACTGGCAACAAACAGCGGCCATAAGAAATGGAAACCAATTGGGAATGTTTCAACAAATAAAACAGGGTGTTAGACAAGGTTGTGTGCTGTCACCAGATTTGTTATATATTTATAGTGAGATTATTTTAAGATCCATAAGGAATATGCCTGGAATAACAATTGGAGGTCATAATGTAAATAATCTAAGGTATTCTGATTATAGTCTTAATCGCTAAGAGTGAAAATGAGTTACAAGAAATGTTGGACATTATAGTGAAAGAAAGCAAAAATAAATGACTCAGCCTCAAAAGCAAAAAGACAGAGGTAATGGTAACAACAAAGAAAAAGACATCACCTCAGTTCAAAATAAAGACAAGTGGAACACTATTAAATAAAGGTAAATGAATTTAAATATTTGGGAACTTTGTTAACCTCAGACGGAAGATGTACAAAAGAGGTGAGTTGCAGAATGGCTCAGGCAAAAGCAGCTTTCCAAAAAATGAAGAAGATACTATGCAATCCATTTTTGACAATAGAAACAAGAAAACGAGTTCTTAAATGTTACGTAGAGCCAGTCTTAACATATGGATGCGAATCATGGACAATAGGACAGCAGATAAAAAATCACTGGAGACTGTAGAAATGCGGTTTTACAGAAGAATGTTGAGAGTGCCATGGGCATCTAAGAAGAGTAATCAAGATGTTCTGAGAGAGGTCAAAGCAAAAAGAGAGCTAATTTCCAATATTATGAAGAAACAATCATCATTTTTTGGCCATGTAATGAGAAGAGAACAACTTGAATATATTGTAACAACTGGAAAAATTGAGGGACGAAGAGATAGAGGGAAGCAAAGAGAAAAAATAACAGACAGCTTAAGAGAATGACTTTGGCAGAAGGTCAACAACAGAAATGATAAATAGCTGCCCAGATCGAAAGTTGTGGAGAGACATGATCACCTACGCCAGCAGGCCCGGTACTTGATGATGATGATGAGTAGCTTGATGGCTTTCATTAGTTCATCTTTGCTTGGTTTTCCACAGTTAACATACTACAACGAAATTATGGGAAAGTGCCATCAAATAAAAATGGAAGAAGTAATTCAATGAAGATGATGGTACTGGTTAGGACACACACTACAGAGGACAACAGAGAGTACATACACAACAGGTCATTTTTGGAGTCACCATGGGGAAGAGACAAAGACCAAAATATTCTTCCAAGGACAGATAGAAACAGAGATGAAGATAATGCCCGCTGTTTGTTGCCAGTACAACGTTCTGTATTATTCTTTGATCTTTGCTGTCTACGTTTATGCTTTCTAAAATTTTGATTATATTTCTTGGTGCTTTACTTTGTCAAATGCTATAGTATAATCTATGAATCATAGGTATACATCATACATAAAGATTTTATGATATATATGTCATTGCTCGTTCATTTACCTCCAACAAAACCACACTGTTCATCTCTAATTTATGGACTGATTTTGTTTCGGAATCTTCGCATGATGATTCTTAGTAATATCTTAGTCATGTGACTCAAAAGGCTTTTAAAGTGCGATGATCATCGCATTCAATCGCACCCGATTTCTTTGGTAGCGCTATGAATATTGATATGAGCATCTTCTTCTTCTTCTACCTTTTAGCTCCCAGTGGAGCATAGGTCTTCAACAAACACTTTCCAAGTCGTTCTGTTTTTTGCAATTCTTTTAAGATCATTCCATGTCTTCCCCATCATCTTTATCTCTGCTTCAATCTGTCTTCTCCAAGAATTCCTTGGTCTTCCTCTTTGTCTTTTCCCCTGGGGATTCCAAAAAAGGGCCTGTTGTATAATACTCTCAGTTGGTTTCCGTAGTGTGTGTCCTATCCATCGCCATCGTCTTCGCTGTATTTCTTTATCCACTGGTATTTGACCGGTACATTTCCATAATTCCACGTTAGTGACTTTGTCCTGCCATTTCCATCCCTTTATTCTGCGCAAGCATCCATTAATGAAAGTCTGTACCTTCGTGATTGTCAATTTTGTTGTTCTCCATGTTTCACAGCCATATAATAGAACCGACTTAACATTGGAGTTGAAAATTTGTATTTAGCCTAATTTCTTTGGATTTCCATGTTTCCCAGTGCAATGAAAGCTCCTCTTGCTTTTGATATCCTTATTTTGGTATCGTTTTCTGTTCCTCCCTCTTTATCTATATTACTGCCCAGATATATATAAGATTGTACGTCTAGTAGAGGTATTTCTCCTAGTTTTATTTGGTTATTGCCAACTGCATTAATTCTCATAATGTTGGTCTTATCTCTATTAATCTTTAGTCCTAGCTGTTGTGATCTCTCATCTAATATACTCATTTTATCTTGCATCTGTTGGTGGCTGTGTGATAGGAGAGCTATGTCATCAGCAAAGTCTAAATCATCAAGTTGTTTGGTCAGTGACCACTGGATCCCATTTCTGTTGTTTTGAGTTATTTTCATAATCCAATCTATGGCCAGTAGAAAGAGAAATGGAGACAGAAGGCATCCTTGCCTTACTCCTGTT